>OZ023260.1:9496563-9540688 GCA_964007305.1 Netelia melanura
ACAACTTTTGTTCGTATTGATCCCATCTATCATAAAATAAAGCCCGTTACACCTTATAAAATTCACCCTGTATATTATTATAAATTATACGAGTCCAACTATTATTTACTATCATTGTTAAACAAGTCAGAGACCCAACGATCACTCTAAACATTTATAAAAAAAAAAAAAAACGACGTTTTAATTTCTCCTTTGCTTCAATTGCAAAAAAAAAAAAAAAAAAAGAAACCAAACGAGAAAAGAAAACGCTCGATAATTCAGGACACGTGCACAGATAGAATTTAATTTCCGGTTTCCATGGTACAACCTTTCAATTGCGCAAATGGCTTTATTGTACCAACGGAATTAGTTCAGTCAGAAGAAGAAAAAAAAAAAACAGAAATCTGCAAATTGTAAAAAGAAAAAATTGTTGAAAAAAAAAAAACAAACCAATTGTCAAGGAATATTGTAAAATAGAAGATAAGAAGATTGTAAAGCGAGTAAAGAGGAGAGCGTCGTATCGTTTCTCTTTTTTTTTTTTTTTTTTTTTTTTTTTTCTTTTTTGTAAGAAACGCGTCAATATTGACCGAACTCTGTTGTCGACCGGTAAAACGAGAGAAACGATTTCCCGATGTTTCAGCGACGATTCGGTAGACGCTCCTCGCTCTCTTGGGCCTTGCCCGCGCTTCGGTAACTCTTTTACATTTTTCGTCGACTCGACGAGAAGAGTCGTGGCTCGCCCACTGTCATACAATGTTCGCATCACGGCTCCGCCGGAAACTCAAATGTTTTTTGTCCTCTTAACGATTTTTAATCTCGTCCGATTTACGCGTTTCCTCCCCATCGTTCGTCGCGAGTTTGTGAACGAGAATATCCGCGAGTGACGAGGAAAAATCGGAGCGTTGACACGATTGTTTTTTTTTTTTTTTTTTTTTTTTTTTAATTGTATCGACGAGCGATTGTTCGTAGAGAATTTAATATTTTTTGTTTAGTTTTGTTAGATTGAATTTTATTTCGGTCAAGTTCTTTTGGTTTTTGTCAAATTAGTTTTATTTCTGTCAAGTTCTTTTGGTTTTTGTCAAATTAGTTTTATTTTTGTCAAATTAGTTTTATTTCTGTCAAATTAATTTTGTTTTTGTCAAATTAATTTTATTTCTGTCAAGTTCTTTTGGTTTTTGTCAAATTAGTTTTATTTCTGTCAAATTAATTTTGTTTTTATCAAATTAATTTTATTTCTGTCTAATTTATTTTATTTTTATCAAATTAATTTTATTTCTATCAAGTTCTTTTGGGTTTTTGTCAAATTAATTTTATTTCTGTCAAATTTATTTTGTTTTTGTCAAATTTATCTTATTTCTGTCAAATTTATTTTGTTTTTGTCAAATTAATTTTATTTCTTTGAATTAATTTTGCTTTGTCAAATTAATTGTTATTTCTTTGAATTAATTTTGCTTTGTCAAATTAATTGTTATTTCTTTGAATTAATTTTGCTTTGTCAAATTAATTGTTATTTCTTTGAATTAATTTTGCTTTGTCAAATTAATTGTTATTTCTTTGAATTAATTTTGCTTTGTCAAATTAATTGTTATTTCTTTGAATCAATTGTTATTTCTTTGAATTAATCTTGCTCTGTCAAATTAATTCCAACAAAATAAAATTGACTTTTGTCTAATTAATTCCAACAAAATAAAATTGACTTTTGTCTAATTAATTCCAACAAAATAAAATTAACAACATTTGTCAAATTAATTCCAACAAAATAAAATTAACTACTTCTGTCAAAATTAATTATATTTCTATCAATTTAATTAAATTTCTTCGATTTAATTTCGCTTTATCAAATTAATTTACTTTTCTAAAAAGAATTTTATTTTTGTCAAATTATGTTTTTTACAATTCTCTCTCGAGAGAGACTGTAATCGAACACCCCTAGTGTTATAAGGTGCACGTCGATTACCAAGCGAGTTTAAACTCGCTTTAATTATTGCTCGTCGAACATAATTATCTATTCGTTAGCAAAGTGGTGCGATTGAGTTTAGGAAACAAAACAAAAAAAAAAAAAAAAAGAAAGTGTATCATCGAGGTGGGAAAATATGATTAGTCCAAGATCACTAATCGTCGTAAGTAGAGTCGCTGATAATTATTGCCTCGTTATTCGTACGAGCTCGCTAAACATTCTTTCTGGGATAAAAAACAAATGACGTCAAACTCTCGTCTCGATATTTTACTTTAATGCACACACTCGTTGTTTAAATTTACTTTAAGTTAAATTTACGACGAAATTAATTATAAAACAATGTACGTTGGACGAATTTATGATTGTTTTTTTTATATCGTCGATTGAGACAATTTATTTTATCAATGTCAGTTGTTTAATTATAATCAAACTCGTCGATATAGATTGTTCGATTTTTTATAAGTTTAATTCTATTGTAAATATGCAGAATCGAGGCTGAAGCTTAAAACTGCATCGATTTTTGTTTGACTATCTGTTATCACTAGATAATAGTATTAGATATAATTGTAATGAAAGGGGAGACTTGCAACATCATAGAAAACATAAAATCCAATATTCAAAACAGATATTGAAACATGATTACATATTGTTCTATGCAATGTATCAGTGAAATCATTGAGCATGTAGAAATGTAAACATTGGACAGTATTGTAAGAAAGAATGATAACATTATGAGACAAAGAAATTCACAGTTTCTACAAAACGATGAATTGCAATCATCCATCAACAGTCAGTTTAAAAAATTTTCTATGATGTTACAAGTCGTCCCCTACCATACAATTGCATTTAATAATACAATCTAGTGATAACAAGTGTTAGAATTCATTATCACTAAACAATAGTATTAGATATAATTGTAATGAAAGGGGAGACTTGCAACATCATAGAAAACATAAAATCAAATATTCAAAACTGATATTGAAACATGATTACATATTATTCTATGCAATGTACCAGTGGAATCATTGAGCATGTAGAAATGTAAACATTGGAGAGTATTGTAAGAAGGAATGATAACATTATGAGACAAAGAAATTCACAGTTTCTACAAAACGATGAATTGTATTGTAAAATCTGTATTACTTATAACAGTCAGTTTAAAATTTTTTCTATGATGTTACAAGTCGTCCTCTACCATACAATTGCATTTAATAATACAATCTAGTGATAACAAGTGTTAGAATCCATTATCACTAAACAATAGTATTAGATATAATTGTAACGAAAGGGGAGACTTGCAACATCATAGAAAACATAAAATCCAATATTCAAAACTGATATTGAAACATGATTACATATTGTTCTATGCAATGTACCAGTGGAATCATTGAGCATGTAGAAATGTAAACATTGGACAGTATTGTAAGAAGGAATGATAACATTATGAGACAAAGAAATTCACAGTTTCTACAAAACGATGAATTGCAATCATCCACCAACAGTCAGTTTAAAATTTTTTCTATGATGTTACAAGTCGTCCCCTACCATACAATTGCATTTAATAATACAATCTAGTGATAACAAGTGTTAGAATTCATTATCACTAAACAATAGTATTAGATATAATTGTAATGAAAGGGAAGACTTCCAACATCATAGAAAACATAAAATCCAATATTCAAAACTGATATTGAAACATGATTACATATTGTTCTATGCAATGTACCAGTGGAATCATTGAGCATGTAGAAATGTAAACATTGGACAGTATTGTAAGAAGGAATGATAACATTATGAGACAAAGAAATTCACAGTTTCTACAAAACGATGAATTGCAATCATCCATCAACAGTCAGTTTAAAAAAATTTCTATGATGTTACAAGTCGTCCCCTACCATACAATTGTATTTAATAATACAATCTAGTGATAACAAGTTTAAGAAAAAAGATTCCACGCATTTTAAGCTTCAGTCCTGATTCGACATATTTACAAATTTTATTGTCAAGACTGTAACGAGGAAATCCCTCGCAGAGTATGAGAGTAGCATCGAACCTGTATACCTGTTTGTACGATAATTAGCACTTGCACGAGTCTCACCGTGTCTTCGGTAGCGAACGTTCTCTGGCTTCTCTCATTTGCACGGCCTACTTTATGTGACTCGGTTTTTTCTTTTTGTATTTTTTATTCTCTCGACGTTCACCTTCCTTAAGGATTTTTGTTCTAACACCTAGGATAGTTTAGAACGCGTTAGGGACTAAAAAGAAAGGAAAGGGCAAAAGGAAAAACAAAGTGTGAGCTTAGTTAATAATTATTGTTTCTTTTTTATTGAATGAAAAGAAGAAGAAAAAACATTGTAATCGTTCAGGAAGAAATTGTCAGGGATTTGTTTGACAGAATATTTCTCAAGGTTACTGAACGATTGAGGATCAAGGACCTTATTGTCACTTGTAGGAAAACAAAGAGTGAGCTTAGTTAATAATTATTGTTTCTTTTTTATTGAATGAAAAGAAGAAGAAAAAACATTGCAATCGTTCAGGAAGAAATTGTCAGGGATTTGTTTGAGAGAATATTTCTCAAGGTTACTGAACGATTGAGGATCAAGGACCTTATTGTCACTTGTAGGAAAACAAAGTGTGAGCTTAGTTAATAATTATTGTTTCTTTTTTATTGAATGAAAAGAAGAAGAAATAACATTGCAATCGTTCAGGAAGAAATTGTCAGGGATTTGTTTGAGAGAATATTTCTCAAGGTTACTGAACGATTGAGGATCAAGGACCTTATTGTCACTTGAAGGAAAACAAAGTTTGAGCTTAGTTAATAATTATTGTTTCTTTTTTATTGAATGAAAAGAAGAAGAAAAAACATTGCAATCGTTCAGGAAGAAATTGTCAGGGATTTGTTTGAGAGGATATTTCTCAAGGTTACTGAACGATTAAGGATCAAGGACCTTATTGTCACTTGTAGGAAAACAAAGTTGTAGCTTAGTTAATAATTATTGTTTCTTTTTTATTGAATGAAAAGAAGAAGAAAAAACATTGTAATCGTTCAGGAAGAAATTGTCAGGGATTTGTTTGAGAGAATATTTCTCAAGGTTCCTGAACGATTGAGGATCAAGGACCTTATTGTCACTTGTAGGAAAGCAAAGTGTGAGCTTAGTTAATAATTATTGTTTCTTTTTTATTGAATGAAAAGAAGAAGAAAAAACATTGCAATCGTTCAGGAAGAAATTGTCAGGGATTTGTTTGAGAGGATATTTCTCAAGGTTACTGAACGATTGAGGATCAAGGACCTTATTGTCACTTGTAGGAAAACAAAGTGTGAGCTTAGTTAATAATTATTGTTTCTTTTTTATTGAATGAAAAGAAGAAGAAAAAACATTGCAATCGTTCAGGAAGAAATTGTCAGGGATTTGTTTGAGAGAATATTTCTCAAGGTTACTGAACGATTGAGGATCAAGGACCTTATTGTCACTTGTAGGAAAACAAAGAGTGAGCTTAGTTAATAATTATTGTTTATTTTTTATTGAATGAAAAGAAGAAGAAAAAACATTGCAATCGTTCAGGAAGAAATTGTCAGGGATTTGTTTGAGAGAATATTTCTCAAGGTTACTGAACGATTGAGGATCAAGGACCTTATTGTCACTTGTAGGAAAACAAAGTGTGAGCTTAGTTAATAATTATTGTTTCTTTTTTATTGAATGAAAAGAAGAAGAAAAAACATTGCAATCGTTCAGGAAGAAATTGTCAGGGATTTGTTTGAGAGGATATTTCTCAAGGTTACTGAACGATTGAGGATCAAGGACCTTATTGTCACTTGTAGGAAAACAAAGTGTGAGCTTAGTTAATAATTATTGTTTCTTTTTTATTGAATGAAAAGAAGAAGAAAAAACATTGCAATCGTTCAGGAAGAAATTGTCAGGGATTTGTTTGAGAGAATATTTCTCAAGGTTACTGAACGATTGAGGATCAAGGACCTTATTGTCACTTGTAGGAAAACAAAGAGTGAGCTTAGTTAATAATTATTGTTTATTTTTTATTGAATGAAAAGAAGAAGAAAAAACATTGCAATCGTTCAGGAAGAAATTGTCAGGGATTTGTTTGAGAGAATATTTCTCAAGGTTACTGAACGATTGAGGATCAAGGACCTTATTGTCACTTGTAGGAAAACAAAGTGCGAGCTTAATTAATAATTATTGTTTCTTTTTTATTGAATGAAAAGAAGAAGAAAAAACATTGTAATCGTTCAGGAAGAAATTGTCAGGGATTTGTTTGAGAGAATATTTCTCAAGGTTACTGAACGATTGAGGATCAAGGACCTTATTGTCACTTGTAGGAAAACAAAGTGTGAGCTTAATTAATAATTATTGTTTCTTTTTTATTGAATGAAAAGAAGAAGAAATAACATTGTAATCGTTCAGGAAGAAATTGTCAGGGATTTGTTTGAGAGAATATTTCTCAAGGTTACTGAACGATTGAGGATCAAGGACCTTATTGTCACTTGTAGGAAAACAAAGTTTGAGCTTAGTTAATAATTATTGTTTCTTTTTTATTGAATGAAAAGAAGAAGAAAAAACATTGCAGTCGTTCAGGAAGAAATTGTCAGGGATTTGTTTGAGAGGATATTTCTCAAGGTTACTGAACGATTGAGGATCAAGGAATTTATTGTTTATGTGAAATATTAAAAATAACGTGTAGAATTTTTTTTTTTTCTTCTTTTCTTTCATGTTGAACGAAGTTCGAGAAGGCTACTTATATTAGTCTTCGTCGATGGTTATTCATGAATATATTATCGACGAGAATGTATCATGAATATTATACGTCCACTTCGGACACTCGTATTTCTTTTGCCCTTACTCTTCTTTCTTCTTTCTTCTCGAGTCTCATTATACCAGCCGTCTTCTTCTTCTTTGTACAGGATTAGCAACGGTGCACGACACTCGTACGAGAACCTGGAATATTGTATCGCTTCTTCTCGACGAATTTTTAATTTTTTTTTAATTTTAAACTTAATTCGACATATTATAGATATTTCGACATACGCAATGATATTTTAAAGCTACGATAATAACGTACGTAATTTTAATAAGCGTTAGAACAATTGTAATTAGGGATAATATCCTTTATTTACAAAATAACGTAATTTTCATTTGAAAATTCGCGGTTTTGGTAATGCGCATGCGCGTAGATGCGCGCGCAGTAGTATCCCCATTGGCGCGCGACGCTCGTCAAATTTGAATTTCAGGTACGATGCGTTCTAGCTTGCCTACGTCGTTTACTTCAAAAATCGTGTGTAAAATAATGCGATCGAGGTTCGTGTACCATAAAATATTGAAGTACGGGCGAAATATTATTATTTCCGACGATAATATCGTCGATAATTTTTTCGACCGTCCGTCAGGCCGGACGGAACTCTCGGGTTCCCTTCGACGCCTTTATACACATACGCACCTCTGTCTTTATGGTTTTATGCGCAGGTCCTACGTGTTTTGCTTACCGATTAATTGTTCATACATCGGTGAGTCTAGCGGCGGACGTTTTGGACTTACCAACTTTACACGTATGTATACCCTTATATATATATATATATACATATATATATATACGACTTCCCAACTTAACGACGAGACTCTTCGTACGTTTTTCTTTTCTCTCATTCTCTTCTCTCTCTCTCTCTCGTTCTGTTCAACATATATTCACGACAGTCCCCCCCACCCCTCTCGTCGACACCAACGTCGCGTTGTATCCGGGGGACTTTCTCCGCAACGGAACACTGACAGATCATGGTTTGCCTACTAATCGGCTACTTTTATTTCGTAAAAGGACCTACGATTCTTCCAAAGGATTCGCCTCGCATCTCCTACCTCGTAATGCTCCGGGTAGTTTTTTGTTCTTCGTAAAAAAAAAAAAATATGTCTAGAAGAAAAAAGAATAATGATTAATAAAAAATGTAAGGAGCCTTGTGAGTTTTGACGAAATGAAAAATTGGCAACGTCGGTCACTAAGGTACGTTGCGTACGTCGAGTGTACGTGGTAGTCAACACGAACGAACGAATGATGCGATCAATGATCGATTCGCCACATTCCTTTTAGAATGCGTGAGCTGAATCGACAATAGGTGACAGTCGGGAGAGGTTAGCACACATACACACATACACACACACACACACACTGCGACTGGTCAATGTCGTGAATCCTCCCGAGTGGTGACATCGATGCATATTACCAGCGACACCACGAAACACCTTTCCATCGTCGTTGCAAGAAATATCGATCTTTCATTTTGCCCGTTTTAACCTCAAATACGTTTTTTGACAGCTCTTCGATCATTGGGAAATATTGAAAAGTACAGTAGCGCCATCTGGCGGTATAGTTTTGTACGAATTCGTCACCTCGCCATATTACCCTCGGTCGAGTCATCGAACATAACCTAGACGTCTCGATACAAAACGTATTTTTATTCACGAGCTGCGATACACGACGCGAATTATGATGTCACCTTTATTTATTTGGTGTACGTTATAAAGCGTGATTCGCATAACGCGGTATATAAATTTGGAAATGAGAGAAAAAAAAAAAAAGGACGCGCGCATCCAACGACAGGAAGTCGTGAAACTGAACACGAGCGAGAGTGTGTCTCTTTTTTTCTTGTTTTTCTTTCTCCTTTGGCACGAGCTACGTACGAATGTCGTCATAGCCAATCGTTTCGTAAGTTTTCCAGATGCTTTTTATTCCATTGCCGAATATGTCGTGTAATTCTTAATAAGGAAGTTCCGGCTCGTCGTCTGTGAAAGTGAACGGCGGGAATTTTGAATATTTAAATATTCCATAACGGTTTTATTAACGGTTTAATAAAACGTACCGACCGGAAGTGGCTGGTTTCTTAGATCGTTTTTATTTTTCTTTTTGACAAATTTCCTTCTTTCAGACGCGATACGTTGCAACGAGTGGAGGGGGGGAAGTGTCGAAGCTCGCGCGGTGGTATTTTCATTAGCGTCCCAAGTCTCGTGTTACGAGGCGACAACGGTAACCCCCCGTATGTTACACACGCATAGAAGAAAGAGAGAAGATGAAAAAAAAAAAAAAAAAAAAAAAAAAAAAACGAAACATAGATGGCGACACTGTCCGTGGTATCCGGCGGAGCAGAGGTAAATAAGAAGAGGCAAGTCCGAACGATTTCGTCATGACCAATGGGGAAATTGTATATGCGAGAGAAAAAACGAGCGAGCCAGACTCGAAGCTCATATATCCCCCTCTCGAATGGAGTCGTGGACAATCGGCTACTTCGTGTTCCATGCTCCTCGCGTACGTCTTCACCGGCCGAACGCCCACGCTATCAGTCCTTCGCCGAGCATCGTTCCTCCAGTTTCGTCCGCAATGAGCGTCTGCCAGCGTGACATTGAAAACAAAAGAGAATAAGAAAAAAAAAAAATGATAGTTAAAAAAAAGGCGGGAAAAGTTTGAATCGCGTTTGAAGAATTTTACCAATTTTCTGGATTAAACGGTATCGAGATAAGTATTAATCATTATTTTTATCATATATTAGGTAAAAATATTTTTATTGTCTCTCGCATGTTGGAAATATTAATTATTATTAAATTTTTGTTTATTGTCTTTAAATATTTTCATAAATTGTGTTTGAAAATTTGTCAGTTTGGTGTTGAGTGTGAAGATAACCAGGGATGATACTCGATACTTATGTTTACGTTTTTCTTTTTGTAAATCGTAGTCGAGTGAACAATGGGTTTACTGTATCGATCGATATTTCGATATATGCAATATCTCGTTACGATCGGCTCCGAGTCAACGCGCCATTATTGTCTTGGAATGTTTTAGTTAGGAACTAACTGATAATTTCACGATGGTAAAAAAGAGAGTGTAGAAAAGGATTTCGATCCAACAATTGAAAGCCGAGAGACTAGAAGGCAAGATGTCGGCATAGCTGATGGTTTTTAAATATTTCCGCTGTGTCACATCCGGCCATCCAAACTCTCGGATATCAACAGTTTGTAATTAACATTACGAAAATAATAGCGGATAATCGATAAATTCAATTATAAATTGTCTCTCCAACTCGGTAGGCATCTACTTTCAAGTCGTCGACAGCGCCATCTCTCGCACTTTCGGAGAACCTCAATAACACGTCCATCTTACCTCGCGAGTCTGCGCAGTCGGTAAGACACGTATTTTTTTGTTTTCAAGATGGCTACTGTTTTCAAAGGACTCGAGATCTTGTAAATTCAAGCAACAATGAAGTATTTAATATTTACATAGTGGGGAAAAAAACGTTTGTACAGGGGTTAGTATTCGCACGTGCTACGATATTAATGGAACGTGCACTTTCTAATCATCCCATAAGCACGATCGAAAAATCTCACAGGATGTCGTATACATAATGTATAGTCCATAGCTATAAGTGTCAAAACGGTAAATCTTGCAAGTCTCGATACTCCTATTCAGGCTGATTAAATAAAGTGCAACTTTCCCTCCCACGATTGAAAACTCCCCAAATTTCTCCATAAGAACTTTGCCCGAACGAGAAAGTTGTAGCATTTGGCGAAGTTGTCGGAAGGGGAAGTATGTTTGTGCTGCCGCTGTACGAGTGTATAGCGCGTGGCAGAATGAGCCCTGCGCGTGCGCGACCACGTATGTACTTCGCGACGTTGCTTGGTGTCCAGCAGTGGCTCGTTGGACGTCATTGAGTGCGTCGAAGACTCTGACACTGAGTAATCAAAGTGCCTTTTAGGTGGGTTTAGATATTCATTTTTTTTTTTTTCACGTGTGTGTTCGGTGCCATTGGAAATTCTTCTTTCTTTCGATATACACCACACTGTTTTAGTATATATTTGTACTTTCGTGTAAGAAAATAAAAAGAAAAATATTGCCGCGCTATGTCGTCCGGTGGTTGGGAAATTGTTTGTAAGAAGAGCAAGGAGAAGACCAATGGAAAGACAACCAAATTGACGAAAGCTGAGAAAAAGCTCTTTTTCGTAAATGCACCGAAGCTCGAGGACATTCGTAAGTTATTTCGAAACACTCACATAACCTCACAATATGTGTTCTTACAATTAGCGGATTGCTTGGGTTTCGAATACTTTACTGTCTGAATTTTTATTTCGTACACGTATGGTCGACAAGAAAATGTAGATTCTTTCTTACAGAGTTCGAAAATAATTGACAAAATGAAATTGGGGTCGGGCGTGTAACACATATGGCCTTAACCTCAAAATTTGTATTACGTTTTTTATATTTGATAAAGCTGTAATTGATAACAAAAAAACACTGCAACGAATACGTAGAGCTTGAAATAAAAGTTTGTTTTTATTTTAGTTCCACTCGGAGAGGTTAAGGCACTGTACGATTGTCTCGACAGCAACAAAGAGAACAAAAAGCCCTCGAAGGAGAAAGACAGTAAGTCGAAGGAGAACGAAGAGAAAAAGAAGCAGCAGAAATTGAAACAACAGCAACAGCAGCAAGCTGAAAAAAACAAAAAACAACAGCAACAAAAGGCGAAGGAGAAATTGCCAAAGTCGGAGAAAGGACCAACAGGGGTAATCCATTGTCTTGAATTAATTGACCTTGATTTCTATGCGTAATGTTTGTATTTCAAACTTATCTTCAATTTGATGTTGCTCAGGTAAATGCGGATGAGATTAACGAGTTGCTGGAAAACGACAAGGCCAAATTTCCCGCCGCGCCACTGATATGGCTGAAAGATCTCATATCGTACCTCGATGCCAAATTACCCATGGAAAAGGGCGATCCGGGTTATCAATTAAAGCCAGATTCACATCCCCTGGGCTTAGTTTCAAAAGCGATGCGCTCGACTTTCGAAAAAACGATAAAACAGGCCGGTCCTCAAAATGCACAATTATGCTGGGAGGGAACGCTGGTAACGATGATAAATAATATCTCGAACGGCACGTCTGATACCGGCTGCAAAATATTTTTGCAACTTCTGGCACAAACCAATCCCGAAATGACGATACAGAACATTCCAAAACTCGCGAGTTTGCGAAATTCTTATCAAAACAAAAAACCCATCGGTCTCTCGCTCCTCTGGGCTTTTGCTCAAAGCGGAAAGAAAAATCTTGCCGTTGGTCTGACCATTTGGCACGAGATTATGGCGCCCATGCTGGAATCGAGAAGTTACGCGCCTTACGTGATAAAAATCTTGAATGATTTACTGAATGTACCAAAAAATGTAAATAATTTGACAACGGAGCGATATTTGGAGATCGTCGACGACGTTTTCTCCGGAAAAATAAACATTCCAACTACACATGAAAAGGAGATTGCAATTTGCATGCAAAGTTTAAGGGTAAGTTTGCATATGAAAAATCAATAATGGAAAAACAGAAGAATGAATTATTTGATCAAGGATTTTTGATTATGTTTCAGTTAAAAATGATTAAGAGCGAACTGATCAATATTCAGAAAATGTTTGAAACTCTCATGGGCAAAATAACACCCAAAACAAATGTCCCGCACAGAGAGGAAATTATCAGAGCTCTTGTGGATTGCCTGTCAGCCGATGCTCGCTGTTTGTCCGTGTGGACAAGCTTATACCCGAAGCATTTTTATCAATCGGATCTTCTTCTCAAACAACTTCGTAAGTACCAAGAAAACAGTGAATTCTAAATTGTCATCAAACTTCCTAAATACTTCCCTCTCGACAACTCTTGAATGATATTTTTTTTTTGCTCGCAGTTGCCAATTGGAATACATTACGTTCCAGTGTCGAGCCAAAACCTTTGAAAGCGGCTTTGGAGAATTTCCGTGCATTAAACATCGTACCCAAGAAAGGAAAAGAGGAACATCTCATCCTCTCCTGCGAAAGAACAACCACGGTAAGTCAGCACCTTTCTAATTCATCGTTCCACGTTTTTTTTTTTTGTCTACTCGATAAGCTATTTGCATCATTGCCCGGACTTTCACATCACGGAGAAAGTTTCGGCTAAACTAGTTCCGTACGTTTTCGAAACCTTGCAATTCTCTCTATTAATTATTACAAGAAACATATACGGGTAACCTAAAACCCGACACATCACATTCGTAATTCCCGCTAAACGGTACACGACCCCAGCGCCAATGCCCAAGGTGCGGAGAAAAAATGAACTACCTCGCGACTGTCCCAAACCCATGTCGCTCAATAATCTCGTATGCATCGCGCGCGCGTCGTCACGACGGTAAAAAATAACCCGATTAGGTGTAATCACTCGCCGGTATACTGTCCTCTTGAACTTTAACACGGAGTCCCCTCTCGGGTAGCAATACCAATGGAATGCATACTCGTCACCCAATCGTTCGGTATCGCGTCTCTCTCCGCACCAAATAATAATTACTCTCCTCCAAGCCAAATTACCAGCCACTCTCTAGCTTTATTTCGCACCAGCTGTTTCACGGATTATTTCATTTCCGTAATTTCGTAAGAACTTGTGCATTTTCTCAACGATCGACTGTCTCAACGATACTCGCCTACACCCAGAGTGTAAGTAACACGTAATAAAAAAATATCAACGTCAAACTGGGAAGCCATTTTGTATTTTTGAAAATTTGTCAAATAACGAAATCTTGCAATATGAAAACAAAAAAAGGCCGAATCACTCGCAATATTTTCTCACAATCTTCCTTAACATTCTCAATCAATATTTTTCACAGAGCACAAGGAAATTCTCGTTCGTTAATTTACAAAACAAAATTTACAAAAATATCAACAAGGTTAGGTTTTCTTGTGAAATCGAAAATGTCAAATTGAAATGAAAAATAAAAGACTAACGGAAACGTCATTGAGACGGTTTATTATCTCGACGGGTGAAAGTTCGTTCCGCGAGATGGGGCGTGTTGCGACCCAACTTTCGGGAACCCCCCCGCTAGAAAAGTGAGGTTAGGTTAGAAACGCGAACTTGAACGAAGACTCGGCGCGAGCTGCGGGGGTTGAGTATCGATCGCATTCTACGTTTCCCCTTTCCGCCTCGCCCCTAAAACCGCCATCGCTCGTAAATCTCTGCTCTGTTTCGACTTTCAGTAGTTTCAGCAACGACGCGACAGGCATTAACCGCTGTTTTTTTTTCTCACTTCGACAGCTCCGTAAGACAATTTCTTATGCGTATTATGTATAGATATATATATATATATATATATTTACATAGGTGTCAGCAATCTATATATACGTGCTTATTTATTATCTTATAATTCTGTTTCCGCCTGTCACCTTTGATATACGCGATACAAACGACTGAACGAAATAACGTTTTCGACAAGCACGACGAGAGTTTTCCCAGTGTTAACGCCTAAATTTAATCACACAATTCGCAGCGAGGAATTTACTTTTTTTTTTTTTTTCTTCCTTTTTTTGCTAGTTCTGAAATTTTTTTTCTTTGTCTCTTTCCCCCTCCCTACTTCAGTTTTGTGAAAATTAACCGGCGAATATTCTTAGAACGGTAACGAGACCTCGTGGAATGTCGAGAAAATTGGAAAAACGTCGCGTTTGGAATTATTAATACGGATTTAGTGACTCTGGTACGATTTTCAGGCTCTGGTCGAGAAAATGTCGGCAGCAAGGAAGAAAGAACGTTCATTCCCATGGAAAAAGGGAAGTCTGGTTCTTCTAGTGTTGATCGGGGCTCTTGTGGCTTTTGATTGTCAGAAACATGGTTCCTTTGAAGGTCGGTGTGATGATTTTTTTCTTTTTTTTCTATATCTTGTCAAGAATTTTATGTTTTAATGTCTTTTGTTTTGACTTTTTAGCTTCTACGATTGGAAAATATGCCAAGAGCAGCGGCGCTGCGCAGGTCGGGGAGAATGCGCTGTCCATGGTTAATCATTACAAGGACAAGAGTCTTCGGTACCTTGAAACAAGCTTTCCTGAGTATTACAGCGGCGCGGTCGATTTTACAAACAAATATTACAGGCTCGTTGGCGATTTGTGCCTGATAACGAGAAACATTTCTGTGAAATTGTATCTTCAACTAGCGAAGTTCGTGGGTGAGAAGAAGCCACTGGTCGCTGAAAGAGTGAGTATCTTTATTTGTTTAATCGTAGGTACGGAGAACAATCAGAGATGGCACTGGCAATGATTATTCAAAATTCTTAAATAACGTATCCGGGGCGATAGAAAGTTCGACGAGCCACTCGGAGACGAGAGATTATAAAACTGGACATTACGCTTTGGATTCAATTTGTAAAATGGAAAACCCAAATTGCCTACTACGCCTCGTCTCTCTCTTATGGAATATTTTTTAAAAAGATTTTTCCTGCTTCATTTATTCTATGAATCACAATGTTATCCTTTTTTCTTTTGTTACAGTTTGAGCATTATTTCCCTGGTCTGCTCGACAGTCTGCATAAAAGAGGGCTCGTCGAGATCGAGCGCGCCAAGGCTTATTCCGCTATCGTCAGTGAACACGTTCTCGTACAATCAACGTCTTTCGTTCGTTGGCTACAAACGAGTGTTTTCGTGTAAGTAAACTCGTTCTGTCTCTCAAGACGATTAGCATTAATTAGTATTCTTCGATGACCCCATGATCTTGAGCCAAAATATCCAACATAACCTAACATCGACTCTCAATCAATACGTCTTGTCTTACAGAGGTCAACTTAGCCCGGAGAATCTGAGCGGTTACGCGACACAGGCGGTCGACACGACACAAAAATTCGCCAGCCAAACGTACGACTGGATTTACGAGAAGGTCCAGACATTGTCCAAAGTCCAATGATGGAGATGGTGGAAGCGGAAAGAAGAAAGAAAATAAAAGCAAGGAAAAACAAAGGAAAAGAAGAGAAAAAAAAAAGAAGAAAACACTGCGAAGCGACGCGGAACTTGAGCCTGTGTATTAAAACCGACGTCGGGTCCGTCTGGCCAACGAAAAACACCTTTATATCTCGGCATTTATTTTGTTAGACTTATCGGAGTCGGGTGCGGGCTGCGCCAATTTTTAATCGTGATCGAGATTATTAATCTTGTACAAATCGCGTGACAGCCATTCGCAACCTGTGATATTTCGAGGAAACTAAACTAAACTAAACAAAACAAATAGCCACGAGAGAAAGCAAATGTATCACGTCTCTGCGAGAAGAAAAATACCTTGGTATTCGAATCCACTATTTAACAAACCCCTCTGTTATACACATTGCAATGCAAAACCCCTCATTAAAGCCTCCATTGTTATTTATCTTAAAGATCGGTCCTCGATATTCGAACGTATGTTTTTCGTCTCGACCTCCAAAAGATCTTGTAAACTTGAAGAAGGAAAAAAAAGCTACGTTGCGAATGTATCGAGCCTTCTAATATTCCGGAGAGCAGCCCCAAACCCCCGAGCATAGTATTTTGTATATTCATCGATGTATTTTGTTTCGAGGGTTTTAGAATATTGATCGAGTAAAAAGAAAATGAAAATAAATGACACATTTTTTCATAAGAAATGATTTTCGTGGCGATATTTTCAATGCAGGAAAAATTGTTACTTTTAAGTTTTCTTTGATCACTTGGCAATCATTGGAATCAGCACAAATCTTCAATTATCTTCATATTTGGGAAATTTGTAATCTGATTTGTGTTCTATTATTGAAGAATTACCGAAAAACAAGCTTTTGGTTTAATTTCGTTTGTTTAAAATCGCGTTGATGAAACATACCGGATGATTGGCATAGGCGAGGATACGAGAATTATGAAAAAATAGAAAAATTTTGATAAATGCATGACAAGAGGCAGCGGGCGGTGATCATCGAAGCAATATGAGAATAATATTGTTAAATACAATTGTTATCGCTACAATGATCGTGATGACGATGATGATTATGCATAGGATGACGGTGAATTTTTAACAAGAATATATTAAGTTTTTGTTTTTTTCTTTTTCTTGGAGTTCGCTTTTACGTCGACGGGCCAAAGATCGAGACCACGCCATGAGCGATTTTTTTGTGTTCCCAGTTTGTGTCGCAACGACGTTACTTCTCACGAACGTAGTAACGAAGAAAACCGGATGGGGGCAAGGATTTCCAAACCCGGGGGTTTCGGTTTGATCTCAAATCCACCGCGTGGGTTCGACGAGTCGCGTCGATCAATCACAGTACGATGAGCTACAGCTCGTACGGAAAAAATACCTTCATCGAGTTCTTGTATATTTGGTTGCACAGATATTCCTCCTCCTCGTCCCTCACTCGAGCGAGTACTTCTAATATTTGACTAGAAGAAACAGAAAACGTTACAACAGTTAAAAGCTTTGTCGATCAAGATTGGAAACAAATAACTAATGATTTGTAATTTACACTATAGTGCAGGGCTCGTTGCGTCCTTTCACCATTTTGTCCGATTGCCATTTTTCTTTTTTCACGCAGGGAAAGTGAGTTATAACGTCTTTGGCAGATGCGTGTGTCGGTCTTATCTCGCACCACGGGCAATCAGTCTCGATCATCAGTCTGTCGGATGGTATGCTCGTTACGGAGATTAAATTTTCCTGAGATCGCAGCGAGCTGTGTAACATAAAGAAAAATTAGTTTGTTTTTTTATATTTGCCTTTTCACAATTTAGACAGAAAAGTTTAAAGAAAGGGAACCAACCAGCCGTTAATACCAATGTACAGTCCAAGTTGCAGTATATTATTGGCTTCCTCTGGATTACCGTCGAACGAATGTACAACACCTTCTGTCAATTTGTCCTTGTGCTTTCTGAGTATTCCCACAAAATCCTCAGCAGCGTTGCGACAGTGTAGAAACATTGGCAGTTTTAGACTCGAGCACAACGCCAGCTGCATCTCGAAATATTTCTTCTGAGTTTCTTTGTTGCAGAAGTTCAAGCGATCGTAATCGAGGCCCATCTCGCCTATTGCTATTATCTTGTCCCTATTGTTGGTCGCCAAATCGTTCATGCTCTGGAGATACGCATCGGGATTACCGGACTCTTCGAAGGCGTTGCAGCGAGTCGGATGACAACCCACCGTCGTGAATAATCTATCTATAATTTTGATATTTTTATTCCTCGGGAACATGAAGATATGTGAAAGTAATTTATATTGAATCCTGAGATGCTTTTAGCTAAGAACTGTTAACGAGTATTCTATTTTGTAAGATTTAGAAATTCTGAAAAAAAAAGGGCGTGACTAATTTCACATCAGACGTTATCAACCATATAAACAGTGAGTTTGTGCAAAACATTCATTAGTAAAATGCTGAGATTAAGAATGAAGCATTTACATATGAAATGACTTGGAAAACAATGAAAAATTATAAAGAGGCGATTGTACAAATTCTGCGACAACGAAGAAGTTAGAAAATGGAAGAGAAACTTTGTTTTACGTCTACTGTATATTTACTTCATTCAAAAGTTTACGTACCGTCAGTTCTTGCTAATTCCAAAGCTTTTCTGCTTTCGTCGACACTTCCTGCTGTTATTATTATCCTCGATAAATTATTATCCCAACTACGTTCCAGAACCATATCCAAATCTGGCTGATGCTTTTGCGTTCCATTATAAATTCCCTGATACATTGGATCGAGTAGATTTGCTCCGATGTCTACGACAATATGATATTAAGTATAAAAAAAAAGGCAATAATTCGGTTTGTTTGTTTCTAGTAAGATTTTTCATTATCGAACATAACCTCAATTAGCTTATCATCGAAATGGAGGAAAAATGTATTGTCAACGAACGTGAAGGGTCGTTAACGAGGCAACGCCTACGTAAACAAGCAGCTCGTAAAGATTTTTTCTTTATTACCTATGAATTTTCGCAAATTGGTCATCCTCGTTACGAGCATGAAAAACTTGAAAGTTTAGCAGGTGTCCGTTGTTTGACCGGCGGCTCTTCTGACACATGGATAATACACGGTGTGTATGCGAATGGGAAAAAAATGGTTCGGTAAGAGACAGGCACAAACGCGAAACCCTCGATTATGACAACATAGCGGTCAACTGTTAACCTTATCGACTTCACGAATGCATCGCAATGCGAATTATTTATCAATGCTCATGGCTCTCGAAATTTCCGCATCGAATCAATAGTTCGAAAAAAGAAACTGTCGAACATCTTTTCTTTTCCTTATCTAGATAAGGATATCTTCACACGATAAACGCTTCTTGCCTCTTTAACGATTTAAGGGTAGTTTACATGAATGGAGGACTCGACGACCCGAATGCTGAAAAGCTTGATGTATCAGAGATATAAAGGTTAGAAAATTTCTTAAATCTGATGTATTGTAATGCGTGAATTTCTTTTCGAACATAAGATAAAAGTTACTCGATTCAAAATTTCACAGTGTTTCCCGCCAAAACTATCAACAAAGGGTTATGGCTTTCTTCAAGCAAATGCTTTTTGAACTTTGGTTCCAGGATTATAAGATACTTTTACACAGAAAAAGGGTGAATGAAAAGCTAGAGAACAAGCACAGTTCGATACTGTTTTTTTTTTATTAAAAATTTATTCATTACAGTACTTCAAGATAATGACGATTGTTGACTTAAATCATAATCGTACGTAAGGACTATCGATAACTCGATACATCGCCTGAATCTCGAAATTCACATTTTTTACTTCGTTACACCATGCGCCCTAATAATAGTTTCTTCCACAATTTCGAACAACGTAAATGCATAACGGTCTTCCAAAAAAAGAACGTCGATCGAATTTGTTCGAATATTGACAATGAAAAAGGAAAGACTTTCCACAGTTATTGCAGCGACTTTACAATGGAATTAATTTTCTCGACGCACTCTTCCTTCTTCTTGGCGATTGCTGATTCCGCCTCGACGAACTGTTGCCTGCCAATTTTCCCTGGCACAAGCTTGTCAACGTACAAAGTTTGCTGCTGATTGTACAATTCCTTCAATGTTCTGTCGTTCTTCTGAAGTTCCTGTACACGCTCGTAAACATCACCGGAGTCAGCCTTAAGTTTCTGCGCCAATTCCCCAACAGAATTCGTAGCGTTCTTGTATTCCTGATTGATACTTTTAACAGCTGTCAGAAAAGCATTGGCGTCCTTGTTAGCTTTTAAATAGACAAGTTGATCATCGAGCTCGTTGTAAGAAGTAACACGTCGATCCTGAGCTGCGAGTATTTTTTCGCACTGTCCAGCGATGCGTAGTTTGCTCTCCGATGCTTCGTCTTTGTCAATCGAGAAATCCAAGCGTACATAGACGATGACCATCAGGAAGAGAAGATACAGAGCCACGGCGACGAGCAACGGCTCTTGCAGCATCAGCAATCTTGGAAAAGTATATTTCAGTCGGAAATTTTGTATATGATTTTCGACGAGGTTCTTTTTAGCGATGGAGATAACAGGACGTCCAGTAGTATCTAGATAAGCATAATGCAACGAATCAGGCAATCTGGTGGCGGCGTAAGGAAGCTGTAGCTTAACATCCTGCGAGCCTTCTGGAAGTATGATTTTGACGACGAGCTCGTCGACGACCATATCGTCGAAAGTATGATCAAGGAGTCTCATCTCCAGGGTATAGTCATCACCCGAGTGAAAAAGATACTCGTAGCTAGGAACGTTGTAGCCAATTGTATAATGAGTCTTCCATCCTCCGAAAAGTGGAAATCTTGGCCGTAAGTTGACCTCCACCGAGTCCTTCTTGACTCTGGTATGCGAGGTTGAGATATTGCCGATTTCATCTCGATAATAGATATCCGAAGCAGCGGCTGGTAAAATCGTGTCGAAACTCTGTACGCTGGATTGGCCAAGTTTCGATTCTCGGGAATATTCGTAACGAGAGAAGGAGCCTTTGAGAAGGGCACCGGTATGTAGAAGGTCGATGGTTTCTTCGACAGCGATATTTCCCCAGTGCGAAAGCTCGATTACTCTCTCAAGACGCGTGACGGTGAGAAATTTATTGTTATTCTCAAAATGGACCGTAAATTCTTCATAAGAGTAAGGTGTTCTTTTGTCGTACGGTCCATAGGTAATAGTTGAATCGCTTTGCGAGACAGGCTTGATTCTTGAGAAGCTCTCGATGTTCCTGGATGGTAGAATAACAGTTGTGGTTTGTTTGGTGATCGGATAAGGCGAGTAAATGTATACATTTCCGGTGTAACGGACAAGCTGCTTTTCCTTCTGCGTTATTTCCTTGGGGTATGGATCAAGCTCATGAGTAGAGACAGTCTCGACTTCGATGGAAGTCGTTCGTCCGGGCTGGAGAGGATCTCTAAGATCAATCTGATAGAAAAGACCTGGCTGTTTATCCAAAGTCTTCAAGCGCAGCGCTAACTCGGTTCTGCCTGCATCACGCGTGTGTGCAGCTATGTAACTCAGGCTATCTTTTTTCTTTGGTTCGAGGCCAAAGATGAAATTACGTATTGGCCCTTTTCCACTATTCTCAAGAACAATTTTCGTCGTTATTTTCGTTAATTGAGATTGTAGGTCGATCGTTCTGTCGACATTCTTAAACGATAGATCGGCGTCCACGAGATTCGTAACGGCTGAACACACCGTCTGTGCTGCGATCAACAGCGTTACCGCCGATATTAAGTTCATTTTTGTTCCTCGCGACATTGCGACTCTATGTCGCTCACTTTCGACTACTTTTATTCTAGATTTTAACACTTTCCAAGTTTGTTTGACGTTGATATTTTATACCGGCGTATTTTTGTGGTTTATCGAAGTGTCGGCGAACGACATGGACGTGGCGGCGAGTAAACTCGACCAAGGGCGACGTGGCGTCCTCGTTCTGGGAATCTGCGTGAAGTTGGCGAACTAATATATTGGCAACTGCTTATTATATACGGATTAATATGATTAGATCAAGTGAACACGATGTAAATAAATCGAACATCAAATTTTATATCCAAATTCCAGGATATTGTAAGTTTTTCTTAATTTTCGAGTAATTTTAGAAACTTGGATGACCCTCATTGCCTCAATTATTTTCTTCACGAAAATTGGGAAAGTTAGGTTATAGATTGAAGTTGCCCACTTATGTTCGTGGAGCTAAGTTCACGGAGCTTCGTATTGCATAGTTACATAATTTCTTGAAAACAAAATGGCCGCCGCGCGTGCGCGTATGTTCGCACGTTTTCCTTGCGTTATGATGAAATAGCGACATGAGGGTTATGTGTGCAGGCAACGCCGGGGCTGTGTACTGCTGTTATTAAAATATCATTTTTAAGAAAATAAGGTTGAATTTAAAATTCGTTTGGTATTCTTTGAGTGTTAATGAGAATCGTAAGAGAGACAGTCGATGTTGTTGTCATGTTGACACTTACTTATTCTTCGGAAGATTCACGTCGTTGAAGAGACTTGCTTCCTACGCACCGAACAGTATTCGAATTTTTTAAAACAAGGCAAGTATAACGCGATAACGACATTAACAGTCGTGATTCTCTTGTAATAATGCGACAAACGATCTTTGAACATTTCAATGTTTATCCGCAGGTCTTGAACAATAAATACAAAATGCAGAATTACGGAGCGCTCATCACCCGAACGGGTCACTTCAACAGGAGGTTCGCTTTTTATGATTTTATATAACAAGACAATTGTTCAAGCCCGTTTTGTTTACTTGCATGCTTTTTTTTTAGCTAATTCGTCCCAAACATATTTTTTCAAAAACTATTATGCGTTATTTGTTTCAATTTACATAAATTTCTTATTCTTCACGTTGCCTAATTAATCTTGCTCATACGTATAATGAATTTTTTGTTTAGCCACACGATTGTTCTGGCGAACAAAGGAATGTACATGCAGAGAAGCGTATCGACTTGTGTACGAAACAAGTTCCTCGGGTCTCGCTTATTAAGATTACCGTCACGTTCGTTACTAGAAATCCAAAGTAACGTTAATAATGGTTGTTTATTAACATCTCGTATTATCACCAACTCCATGAGTTCTGTGTATACGAGATCTTTCCATCCAAGAAATTTACACTGCCATGTTCGAGTACAGCAATGTTCGACGTTCACGTCAGATGCCCATAAAAAGGACGATATTAAGAGAATACCCAAAGTACGTAAGAAATTCCTTAAGAATACAGTAATTCGCAAAGCCGAGAACGATTTATAGTTACTGTATTAATTAATACCTGAAACTCCATTGGTAGGATGAAATCGTCAGTGCAGAGGAGCTGGAAAATCAAGATCTCACAAAGACTTTTAGAATGAAAAATATTTTTGATGAAGAGCCTGACGACACAGGTCATAGAATGCACGGACGAAAGGAGTTGAAGATTTCAGGTAACTCCTAGAGAATACTAGAGATGTTATTTTAAAATTTTTTACTGGATAAAAATTAAACATTCGCTTTAATCGAACCAAGACTTTGTCTTGAATCGCTTGAATTACAAACAAAATCTAAAATCGATCGTTCCATTTTTCCTAGATATCGAAAATCTTTATTCATCGCCGAAGGGTACACTCCACAACATATACGTCTCTGTACAAACTCAGTTGAAAATTCCCAAAGCCTTGGAAATTGAAACTCATCAGACAGGTGGCAACAAGCGTGTGTGGCAGTCTACCTACATCGTTAACTGGCCCGAGGACATGAAGATTACAGCGACAGCGTCTAACAAAACTAGTGCCATAAAGATGGGAGCTCTTAAAGTCTTGCAATGGCTGCACAACACAGGAAAGATAAAGAATGGTCAACCTATAGTTTACAGTTCGAAAGCTGTCTTAGACATGTTGAAAAAGCCAACACTGGTACATGTAGAGCAAGAAACATTGAACCATGTGACGAATTTGTTGGAGCGTTACAACAGCGAGATCCGAGAGATGATACAAAATTCCAGCGACACCAAACATATTCGAGATATATCGTTAGTTTCCGATCAATCGGTCGACGGCATCGGCCATTACGAATCGCAAAATTGGACTCCAGAAAATATATCACGTCGTAACCAAATTCTCCGGAATCGTTTAGAATTTAACGTTAGAAATAACGCGCCATTACCGATTGACGAGTATAAGGACAAGATTATCCACGAGATTGAGAATAATCGTGCCTTGTTAATAAAGGGCGACACCGGATGTGGCAAAACTACTCAAGTTCCTTCTTACATAATGGACAGTTTGGCGGCACGTGGACAAGCTACCGAATGCAACATGATTGTTTCTCAGCCACGAAGAATATCTGCAATTTCTCTTGCCGAACGTATCGCGCAAGAGCGCAACGAGGAGATTGGCGACGTTATCGGTTATCAAGTTCGTTTACAGCAGTTTTTGCCTCAAACACCCGGTGGAATATTGTTCTGCACGACCGGCATACTATTGAGAAAATTACAAGGCAATCCGTCGCTCGAGGGTGTCTCTCATGTTATCCTCGACGAGGCGCACGAGAGAAGCATCAATACCGACATGCTTCTGGTTCTCCTCAAACGAGCTTTGGAAAAAAATCCTAAGCTCAAGGTCGTCGTAATGTCAGCGACGATAAACGCAGATATGTTTCAACGATATTTCAACTGCGGTGTAGTCGATGTGCCCGGTAGAACGTTTCCAGTAGAGATGAACTTTTTGGAAGATATCCAGGCCCTTGGGATTAGAACGACAAGAGAATACGTCGGTGATAAGCTATTTCCAGAAACTCCTTTCGTCGATTGCGAACAAATCGGCCAGCTGGTTTCTTGGATCTCGAAGAATAAACCACCCGGAGCGATACTTTGCTTTTTACCCGGTTGGGCAGAAATTGTCAAGGTGAAGACTTATCTCGAGGAACATTCTCAACGTCATGAGCGTCATCTTATCGTTCCTGTACACTCGAGAATGAGAAATCAAGATCAGCGCAAGATATTCGAACGACCACCTCCAGGGGTTAGAAAAATTGTACTGGCTACTGACATCGCTGAGACTGGTATAACTGTTACTGACGTCGTCTACGTCGTTGACTCGGCAACGCGAAGATCTATGAAATGGCACGAGAAGAAAGGTTTGGCCTCGATGGACAATCAATATGCCTCGCAGGCTAATATTTTGCAAAGGTAACAACACGCTTTGGATCTTTTAGAATAAAAAATTGTTCCCTAATTTCTATTTACAATTTTTATTCAATTTTTAGAAAAGGACGTGCTGGTCGCGTTGGTCCAGGTACGAGTTATCACCTGGTGAGTGAAGCGCATTTCAACAATCTACCGGTTCATCCACTGCCCGAGGTACTTTGTACATCCCTCGAGAAAACTGTTCTCGATTGCAAAACTTACAGCGATGAAAACGCTGAAAGTTTCTTGGACAGTATGCCGGAACCTCCATCATTATCGACCGTGAGAAAAGCTATCTCTGATCTCGTCGAAATTGGCGCTCTTGATGAGGAGGAGAATCTTACAGCTCTGGGAAAACGTATAGCTCTATTCACGACTCATCCGAAATTGAGCAAAGCCGCAGTCTATTCTTCAATCTTTCAGTGAGTTTCTATATTGCGCAAATGTTGTTACTATCTCCTTATTTATAATCGCTTTACAATTTTTCTATTCCTCAGGTGCGTTTCACCGGTGATAACCATAGTTTCAGCAATGTCTGCGGAGAATGAGATTTTCACAGGGACGCTTTACAACAAGGAAGCTATACGTAGAATTAAGCAGCGTTATCATCCAACCAGTGATCATATCAGTATCGGTTGGTTATTTGCTCAATGGGCTCAAGTTTATTATCGCGGCAGACAGGCAACTGATCAATTCTGCTGGCAGTCGAAATTAATGCCCGAGCGAGTTTTTATGCTTTCGAGTACGTTTTAACGTTATCTTCCTTTAATTATCTTAATTTACTTAGTACCAAAAAAATGTTTAAAATTGCATTTTTGATTTATAGAGGTGCGTAAACTTAACGCTGAACATCTCGTCCAGTGTCACATGCTCGAACCAAATTCCGATTTCGATGATCGAGGTGGCCGTGTTAACGAGTACTCTGACGTCGACGAGCTCGTTCGTGGAGTTTTGCTATCCGGAATGGACCAGCTTCTCCATCACCGAGATTTCGAATTATCTAAGAATAAAGTCAAGAAAGGAACCTCGGTTTTCGTAATGGAGTGAGTTTCATCTCATCGAATTTGTATAAAAGATTTTTTCTCGCAATGGAAAAATATAATTGTTGGAACTCATGACTTTCAGGGATGGGATGAGAGCGACGCTAACTCCTGAAACTGTGAATTTCAAAAGGAAATCATGGCCTAGTCCGTTCTTGACCTACGTGAGAAGACAGCACAGCGAGGAGAGAAGGACTTCCCTGGTTCGCGAAACTAGCATGATCTCACCCGTTACAGCATTGCTTTTCTGTCAAGGACGAATCACTTCCTTCCGGGTGAATATTTTACTAACAAGAAACTCAATTTACAGCGGCAATGGCTCGTTACAATTGTTGTAAATTTTTCAGCCAAATCCTAGTGAGATGGGCGATGCACCGAACAATTATGTAGGATTAGCGATAAAGGGTCGCAAGAATTTTAGGCTCTCGTGTGATCCACAGTAAGTATTCAAGGATATCAATGCGAGGCTTTGTGAAAGATTTAGGGAATTGCTCATTTATATTTTTCTTTTATTTCACAGAGTGGCTAGTACACTTTTGCAGTTCCGTGACACAATGTGGGAGGTAGTGCGGTATCTCGTGGAGAAGCACGGTCTTGTCGACGAATTTTCGAACAGCGATCATCGCAAGATTGAAGAATTCAAGGAAAGTATGCTACAGGTACTCGCAAAAATGTTGACCGAGGCAGCAGCAAAAATTGACAATCCGCAAGCTACAACGAAACTCCAATCGAGCTCCGAAGACGAGGACGAGTTTTCAGACGAAGACGATAGATAAAGAATAGATAGGAAGAATATAAAACATATTTGAAATGTAAATTACGTATAAGTTGCTAATGTAGAATTCGTCATGGCAGCGATTGCTGCTATCGTGTACAAATTGTTTCAATAAATTCAGATATAAAAGGTATTTCTCTTATATGTACAAATAGCGATGATCTGCTATTATTTACTAAACCCATTACAAAAAAAAGATAAATTCAAATAAACCATTTTTTTCGACAATTTCTGATGATTAAAAAACATATCGGATGTTTACTAAATCTTTGTGGAATGTTCCTGAAGGTCCACATAACCTACAAAAAAATTGACACTGCTCTTATGTCTTCGAATAGAACTCGTGTCTATTCCGACTGGACTAAGAATAATTCGATGAAATGATGAATAAATATCAAAATGGAGAACAATGTTATTTAGCGAATGGAAGAAATATTGGCATATTAAGAGATTAAAGTGAAACGACAGGTTCTTAATAAAAACTGAGTTTAGCAGCGACTCTGCGAATCTTATCAATCTTATAAAAAAACAATGGTTCCTTTGTTTTTCTAAAATTACGACGAAATCTTACGAATTCTCTCTTAATACGAATCACTTTAGGGTGGAAAAGTCACGATTGAGGTTATGTTGGTTTCTTAAATTCTAATACAAAAGTAGATGATCGTTAATACAAGAAGAATAGGAGAAACTATGTTCGAATTTCCACCGTTGACGCAGACGAGATTCTCGTACGAGAATGTGTATTTCACCATATCCGGATATCGGCAAAAACCTTTATCTGAAACATAATTGAATGAAAGAAAAAAAAAACAATGTCGTTTGTACGAAAAAGATTCGACTCTGCAAAATGTACCTGTGCATTTAGAGGACGAGTTAGCGTATACCGATAAGTATAATGGTTCGCATTTGTGAATGTAGCCGGCTTCTCCACAATTTACCTCATGTTGGTAAGTTTCGCCGGTAATTGTTCGACAGTCGGTCGAAGTTTGATTAACGTGCAAGAATTGCCTAGACGAGCAAA
Organism: Netelia melanura; assembly: GCA_964007305.1. Lineage (NCBI taxonomy): Eukaryota > Metazoa > Arthropoda > Insecta > Hymenoptera > Ichneumonidae > Netelia > Netelia melanura. The sequence goes on from OZ023260.1 coordinate 9,524,238, forward strand.
CCACCAAACTTACCGACGCAGGGGCTTGAACCTGCAACAGGGAAATATAATAGTGACAAAGAAAATATTAATCTTGAAATAGTCTTGGAACTTTAGGCTTTCAGCTCTGGCCAAGAAGCTTTAAGCATTCATCAATGAGCAATAAACGTTAAGCTAGGAGCTCTTTGCAGCCATGGTACAATTACCTTTACAACGGCCGAACTATCAGTATCAGGCCTGTAGAAATAATTTGGATGTAGTCTGTAGAAATTAATGCCGGACGGTTCCAAATAATCGTCGAACGAACTGGAAACTCCCGACTGGGAGTAACTCGCTCCGCACTGTGAATTGATGAGTCGTCGTGGCACTAAAAATAATAAAAATGATAATAAATAGATGAAGTTATAGACTGATGGTAATGTAGTTCCAACTCTTACCTCTTTGTATGCTCGACAATAATTCAGCAATCGGTCCTGAAACGTCCTGTGTGTCCGAGACACCGACCGAGAATATATCATTGCTGGGATCTTTCACGAGATCGGACCATCTGTCCTTGGCTCCATGGGTCAGAAACATTATCGTTGCGTCTACGAAACGATTAATACATTCTTATTAAAAATTGCTTTCTAAGCTTGCATGAGTACTTTGCATTCCTCGATTACGTACCAGGAGCATCCTCGCGCAATTTCCATAGTTGCTCGGTGCAGTAATTTCTGTCTGTTTCCGAAAGCGACGATTTGTACGGTACTATCAATATAACTTCAGAATTTCTACCTCCTATACCAATACGCTGTTCCTCATCGAGCTTGTTCCATTGCATCCACTTGATCGTATCGAACGTCTTCGACAAGTCAAAGGCTTTTGTAACTAAACGAGAGAAATCAACGAAATTGGTAAAGGTATCGACCGTCGGTAAAACAGTTTACTCACAGGTAGAATACTGAGTTTCATTGAAAAAATAGAAATCCAATATGCTGTTGCTACTGTTGATCATCACACGTCCATCATGAGCACTAACGAGCGTGAAATTACTGTTGTATTTGCTGATATCCAAGCCCTCGAGCAGCGACCTACAAATACAAATTTTCTTCCCTTTAATTTTTGTTGATTTCCTTATTTTTATGTATTCACATATAGAAGAACTAAATACTAACGCGAGTATAGGCTGTATATTCTTCCAAGGCCAAGTGGTATCGACGAAAATCGTGAGATCCGTGGAAATTCGATTGAATTTATCTATACGTGCTCCACTGCACGACGGATCATCCATGGAAGAAGCTAAGAAGAAAAAATGTCTATTAATTTACACAAGAATTGATCATTCTTTGAGTTACAAAATTTGATCTACTTACGAATAAACGTTAAGAGTTTCTCGGCTGCTTGTACTGCGAATCTTTCTATCGCTGCTGGGTCGATTGTAACTTTGGCCACGCCTGGACTGAGTACCAAAGCTGCTCTGTAAGCCTGTGAAGAAATGAAAGAAAAATAATTATTATGTCATTTTCTTCTTACATAAGAACAAAGATAAAGTTACCTGCTCGCACATAGTTGCATTAGGAGCGACCGAAGTCAACAAAACTTTTCTGTTACAAGCTCTGATCGACGTATTGAAAAAACCTCTGTCGCTGTAATACATGTCGATAACCTGGGACAACTTGAGCTCCGGTACTTCCCTGTACCAGTCGTACACCACACTAGCGAGAATCAAACCATCTAGATCGCCTCTTATCTCAGCAGCTGTGTAGAACAAATCTTCATTGGAGTTCAAGAAATACCAACGTGGCAAAGAGGACGAGTTCCAGTGACCCTCGACTCCAATTGTCATTGGCTTGTCCGCCAGTGGACCTTGTCTCAGAGCAACTTCTGCTAAATTACCTGTGGATACAAATTTAACAATAATTTAGAACAAGTGGAGATAAGAAAATAATTTGTAAAAAGAGTTTAACAAAATTCTCTAGCAAAGAGAATGGAATTATAATATTTTAACTACACGTACTGGCTATGGTAGCCATCCACTTATTGTCCAGGGTTGCACTGGAAAGAGCGTTGCGAGACTGCCACTCTTCTCTCAATAAATCACCCAGTCGGACATTCTGGGGCTCCATACCAGCAGCAATTCCAGCCAGGACCGAGGCACCGGATATCGCTCCCCATTCGGTCTTGATAACGCCATTCTCGACTGGACAATTGCTCTGAGGTGGGAGAGCCAAAATTCTCGCACTATCCGGATGATTAGGTGGCAAAGCAGGATACCACCAATTTGGATCAACGTCACTGTCTTTAGTCACGTCCTTGCCATTCATAGTTTCCCTGCGACAGATAAATTAACAATCAATTAACGAAAACAAAATTAAACTTAGATTCTACTGAAAGATCTTTTTAGGAACTTTGTATTCACAGCTGCTCAGGCGTTAGAGTTTCAACGTCGTCCTCGCTCGGTTCTCCTACAGATCTCTTCCCTAATTTTCTTGGATAACTGTATGGTGAATTCTTAAGACGGCAGGTGATGGACTCGTCGTCACGTTTGACTATGTCGATACTGCTGGAGACCATGGAGTGCAAAGAACACTGAAAAATAGAAGAAAATTAATATCTTCTCTTGGAGTTAAATTTTATTAAAATTGCTTTATTTATCCAATAGGAAAATGTGATGACTTACTCGTTCCACGTTGCTGATACTGTTGTTGGGAAAAGCTATGGCGTTTCCTTGTATCATCTTCAAAGTCTCCGCCTGGCGATAAAACTGAAATCCATTTGGCGCATAAGGCGTCACACCGGCTTGAGCCGGTACAAAAGGGTTTTGCGTGATTCCATCTTGACGAAATCTGAAAGGGAAAGAAATATTAGTACAAAGAAGATGGTTTAATTCTAATGAACTAATGATCTTCCAAAGGTTTTACCTGTGCAACAGCGCCACTGACAAAGTTCTCAAATCCATATTGAGCGCAGGATTCTCCTCAATTTTTCTCAATATTGCAATCAGCGCTGGTATATTCTGAGGTAATTTATTGTCCTTATCCAGGAGATAAGTATTATTGTAACACTCCAGAAGGGACTTGGGCACATTGGCCATAGAATTCTCCTGAGCGCTTGCGCCTGAAACAAACAAATGTATTTTAACAAAAATTGTAAACAGGCGCTCATTGTTAAACCATCTATGTCTCATGCAAGATTATAAAATTTCCTCACCCCAAAGTCCCACGATTACGAGATAAAGTAACACCCTCATTTTACAATCAAACTTCTCAAGTCACTTGTCTCGTTTCACAATTTGTAGAAAACAAAAATTCTAAAATTCACATCACAAGTTTACAATTAATCTCTCTTCAATTAACCAACTTGCCACCTGTCGCGTTAATAATAAACTGATATTTGTGTCGAAGGGGCAACTTTTAAACCACACCTTACGACTAGCACGAACGAGATCCTACTATCACTATCGATGATAAGATAACTTTTATCCTACATGTGAGTAAGCTCCTCCCTCCTCTTCCATATTTTCTATCTATATATATATCTTACAAGAGACAACCTACATAGATTATTTTATGCAATCGGTTCAATTATAAACACATCCTTGTGAACAAAATTAATTCAGACAATTTCCTTTCTACCTCTGTACAATTTTCTTAATACAATAAAATCTTGTCACAGATTGAAGTGAAATTAACAAAATCAAAGCAAGCTACAAACACATTGTAAAAGTTTAAGGGACACCATGAGAATTGTTCGACGTTATTATCGTTATCTTATCTAAGGCGGAATGGTGTCCTTATCGCAATGGATCTTCAAAGTTACTCTGACTCATCGAGAAATTCTACACCTTCTAAAGTGAATCGTTTGTAAAATTTGTTCATTGTTGTATGAATGAGCTGTAAACAGATTATTCACACTGGCAGTCTGCTAGCACGTGTCTGAACTATCTACAACGCATAACACTGATTCTCTTAAGTAAATATATAACTATGGATAACAAAAGAAATAATTTAACAAAGTAAGATCTTGTGATAATTGAAAATTTCGATTGATTATTTTTGTTTAAAAAACTATTTAAGTACACAAAAATATTCGCATGTATAAATAAATCGCTGTTAATATTATGTATCCGGGCAAGATGCAAGGCACGTGAGGCGGCTTCTTGTAATTAAACGATTAATTCTAATATTTACAAATATGTCACGTTGTTCCATTTTCTCATTCACTTTTCAAGCGTTCAAATTTTAAACTGAATATCTTAGATGAATCTTTGTCGATAATAAATATAAATTAATGAATTATCGACAAAGATTCATCGTTAACGTTAATCCTAAAATCATTTTACATAATTGTATTTACAATTTAGAACGGAGTTCGAGCGATTCGTAAAACAAACAAAAATGTATCAAGAAACAAAATGTTTTACAATGGCAGGGGATTCCCCAAGATCCCAGAATTTTAAGTATTCGTTGTTCTCTTAGTTTCTTGCTCGTGTTTACTTTTTGCTTGTTTTTTTATACAAATGGCAACATCGATAAACGACTCTACTAGACAATAATCGTTTCCAACCGTATGAAAATTACAAATATAGTTTTTAGTAACGTTATCAGGAATAACCGCATTCCTATTTAAATCCGACCTTGCTCAATCTTTCATTCAAGATGCGAATTTCAATTTCTTTCCCTCGAACATAATTTCATCGAAAAGCCTAATTCAACGATAAATAAAATTTGTTTCTTTCGCTTCAATTAAAAACCGAAATATAAATGCTTAATCGTTAATCTCGATTGGACACGAGGATGGCCAATTTTTCTTGTTGCCAAAGTCCTCTCGTTCCATATGTTTACTCGAGCGCACAACCAAATTCTCACTGTTTATCTTCTTTTCTATTTTTTTTGTTCATTTTCTTTCCTTGCATCAAAAGTTTTCTCTCCTCGTCCCACATTGGACCTCAGGTTTTTCTTTTCCAAGCATTAGAGATCTACCGACTAGTCGGATTATTTAGTTGAGAAATTAAACAAGCTAGGAGGATCTCATCGCCAAGAAAACACAAGTTCGAGTCGTTGCGTAGCATTAAATAAAATTAAAAGAAAATACTGTTAGCTTAAGCAGCTTGCAATCGTTTTCGCATTCTAGTGATCTAAACGCAATTAACGAGTACGAGTCTCGTTTACAAAAATCTTGAGAAAAGAATAATCGAGAAACCGAGACAATTCCTCGTTTCCTCGACACTTAATAGATCTTACATTGCTAACGAGTTGAGTCTCGCGTTTGAGAGATAATACTTGCGACGTATGAAAAACAACAAAAACAAAAGAACATTATTTCATTAATAGTCGTCGTTCAGCTAGAATATTGTTGCTTTTTTCCTTCCCTCGATTCCTAACGATTATGTACAAGCGGAGAGAGAGAAACAGTCGTTTGCTAAATTCTTAATCGACGTATAAACGAAAGCTGAGATTTGTTTTACATAGCTGCCTGCTTTCTATCTATCGTCGATTAAAGAATTATTCATTTAATAATACAATAGTACCTATGGCTACGTCGACGTATAAATTATCGTTGAGAGAATAATCATGTTAGGAAGCTGAGTCTCGTTTTGTCTCGAGTGTCGAGTAACAACAAAAAATATAATAAACTACTCGACTGATTTTTAAACTAATACAAAAATCCACTCGGAAGTCTTATAAATTGTCATGTCTTGATTGTTGAGCTAGTTATCTTATTTCGATCTCTCGCATAAGGTTGGACGAAGTTTTAATCAGCAAACGGAGAGTAATCCCGTAGCGATGAATAAAAGCCAAGAGGTTTTACGTTGCTTTTGCATTCGCAAATTTTTAGCGATGGGAATTCCTTCACAGCGTTTGCTCGTTCGGGGTCGTTCCTTGCAGTAGTCCTGGCTCATTCCTCGTCGAGCTAATCCCTCCACTTCCGGTCGACTCGCCATTCGGGTTGTTGCTATTGTTGTTCTGACCGTTTAGAAACGAGGTCATTTCCAACGACGTATGTTGTCCGCTCTGGTTCAGAAACATGTTCGTTCGCTTCTTTTCAGATCTAGAGCGTGTGAGGTAACGTACGTGTGTGTCGTGTTTCGGAAAAAAACAAAAGAAAAAGCGGCTCCAGAGAGAGTGGCAAGAAAAAAAAGCGAGATAAAAGAAGTGCTAGAGAAGTATCGACGAAAGAGAAACAAGGATCGAGGTTATTACGATGGATCACAACGAGCCAAACATTTTCGTAATAGATATTTGTTTTCACAAATATTTTGATCCTTGGTTCTGGAACATCCTCACTACGAATTGTCTAGAATTCTTAGCCATTTGATTGGCACTAACCTTAGGCTGTATATTATCCTCGGTAGTGTCGAGAACGGCAAGTGGATTAGAAGTTATATTGATTTTCGAATCGTTTATTCCACCGTTCATAACTCGTCCGTTCGACATTGATTTCCCTGTAACAAGAGTAAAATTGTTAATTTCATAAACACTTAATTGATACAAAAAGTACTAATTGTTATAAAAATACTGGGAATGAAGAAAAGTGCGAGCGACGATTGCGCCATTGTCGCGGTGGTGAAAAAGTGAACTTCATGCTAGATTAACAATTCTTTCTAGTTTTTTTTCCCTGATTACCTTCATTCTGAGAGGATTCTCTACTTTGTTTGATCTTGCTTCTCTTGTAAACAACTGCGATAGCTCCCAGAGCAGCGAGGAGAGTGGCACCGCCTAGTGCACCGCCTATAATAGCATACAAATTCCCATTTCTTCCATTGTCAGCGTTCTTCGGTGTGTTCTCCTGAAGAACTTGTTGGACCGGTGGCGCCTCGGTAATAGCTCTCAGAGTTTTCTTCCTTACAATCTTAGAAAATTCGGAAGCTGCGTCGACCGAGAAACTCTGAACTTTGAACTCATACGTGGTATCAGATTGTAGATGAGAAATTGTAATGTTCGTAGAATTTTTTCCTTCGACAGTGGTCTTCATGTAATCACCGGCTGAAGTCGAGGCACGATGATAAACGTAAAATCCATCTATATTTGCCGTTCTATCGGGATTTTGCCAAATGAGCAAAACACGATCAGGTCCAAGAGCCTCGGTGTTAGTCAGTAATGGTATCGGCATTTTATTACTGTCGAAACCAGCGACTCGATTGAGATGAAATCTCACGGAGTTTGGACTGAGCTCGTTATCGTTGTTGGAGAAAACAGCTGCTACGCGAAATCTGTAAGTGTGATCAGGCTGAAGTTCACCGACCTCGAACGAATTCACATGACTTGGTATTTCCATGTTCGAGGTCATCCATTTGGATTGTTTGCCGTTCATCTTCTGGCCGAGCTCTCGATATTGTACCTTGAAGAATTGTATCGGCAAGCCCTTATTCTCAGGCACGGACCAGCGCACCATGACCGATACGTCCGAGAGCCTCGTCACGTTTGGCTGATTAGGGGGCACCAAAACTGCTGAGAATAAATTGTATTTATTTTTTGTTCTTCCCCATGCTCTATTTCGTTTGTAACTTACAATTAACTTAATTAAACTATCCTCGAGGTATAAAAAGATTGGTGCAAAGTTCTTAATCATCTTCAATAATCACCTGTACCCTTGCGATGACCTTCCTTGCTTCTTCTTCTTCCAACACCGCCTCTGGTGTGTTTGTGAACAGCGCTGCTAGGTGGACCATGATCGCGGCTTTTTCCACCACCACCGCCAACATGCTGTTTCGGATTGACCCTGAGGAGATTGTAACCAGAGTGAGAGCCATACTCGTTGCTCGCTACGCATTGTACGAAACCAGCGTGTCTCTTCTCCACGGGCGATATGAACAACGTATTTCCTTTTATCTCAACGTTCTCGCTGCGCACCAACGGTTCACCATTGATGAGCCATTCGAGAGATGGTTGCGGATCACCGGTAACACTGCAGGCAAGCTCGAGCTCGCCACCTTCCGAGAAGGTAGCCGCTTTGGGTGGTCTCACGACTCTCGGTACTTCCACGACTTTCAATATTATAGCCGATGAAATTTCTCTCGTACCGCTGCGCCATATACAATCGTACTCGCCTCGATCCGACGGCTGCACGTTTACGATTCTCAAGCCGGTTGATGTATAACGTGAGCCCGCCGGCAATGTACTTCCGAATTTCGTCCAAGTGACTCGAGGCACGGGATAACCCGCGGCGAAACACTCGATCGTTACATTCTTACCCCGTAATATAGTGTACATTGGTTTCGTTTGTTTAACGAAGTAAGGATCGACGCTCTTAGCATCGTCGTAAACCTCCAGTATAGTCTTGTAATTGCTTCGATATGTCTGCGTCGTTATGTAATTCTCCGCGGTGCAACCGTATTGTCCGGAGTCTGCGACTTTGGCATTTTCAATAACCATCGTTCTACTTCCAGTCATGTTGACGCTTCGAACCGGTGTATTGTTCTTGTCGAATTGTACAACAGCCTCGGGCGACGAATATGGCACAGGACACGTTATCGGTACGGTGTTACCAACCGGTACGCGTATAACAACATTGCTCTTGTCAGTGAATTTGTCGATCGTCGCAAGAGTCAGTCGAGCAGGATCCGAGGCCAAGCCGCTCGTACCTGTAAGACACGGTGGAGAAGTCATAAGCACACGCAGCGTTGTAAAATCATATTGCTACGTTATCAAACAATAATAGTCAGGGTTAAGAAGCACAGAGGGTGGGCAAAACTTGTTATTATCGGTTGTTAGATAGCAACGAAGATTTTAAGTTTAGAGACCGGTTCTATAAAAGGTGTGAGAAACGTCATAACCTAGAAAAGAAAAAAGAAGAAGAAATACGTTGCACACGGGACAAGGATCATAAAACTAACTCGGTTGTCTGGATATCCTTTTTGATGTTCACCCGATATTATTGCTAAGCTGGTAGAACACCGATGAGACAATGAAACGAACGAGTGAAAAGTAAAAAAGAGACGAGGTTTTCTCTTACCATAAAAAGCTATGCATCTATAATCTCCGGCTTTCGAGGCATCGTCAAAGTTGACCACATGCTTAGACGTCTTGCCACCACTATTAGGAGCGTTTATTAGAGGTCCCCAGAGCTCAGAATCTAAAGGTCTATGGCGCCAGGCAAACTTCTCTGCTGCAAGATTCAGACTACACTCGAAGTACACTTCATCGCCGAGTGGCGCTGCGAGCGGCTGGGGATGGCGGTTGAACACCATACTGAGCTCTTGTCTCTGTCCTGCTAAATTCACAGATAGAAATAATGAAAGTAACTGCATAATAATTTTGTTAATAGATGGAAAGTTGGACTCACCCAAAGCGTAACATCCCAGAGCGTGTAGAAGGACCGCGAAGGCGCCTAACAGCAGGGAAGGCACCGGCTGCATCTTGACACATTCTGCAAGCACGAGAAATTGCGAGGGTTATGTTTACTCGATCGTACACAAAGGCATTAACGTTATACTACACGCGCATCGTTTAACGTAGTCGTCCTTTTTTCTTTCTTCTCTTCTCATAGTTTCTCGACTTCTCCGGAACAACGTCCAAACGTTTTAAAACAAAAATATCACTATCGTCGATCCAACGTAAATTCCTCGATAACGTGCCAAACATAGCGGAGACGAGTGGCCGAAATTTTAATGGCAAACGAAAACGACGGTTTCTCGCGTCGTCGACGTGATTTAACTTTAGAATCCGGAGAGTTCACGTGGAAATAGAACGCGTGCCTGCATTCCTGGCATAGAATACTCTTGTCTTCTCTCTCTCTCTCTCTCTCTTTCGGACGTTCTCCCAGTTTCCCAAACTCGTGTTATGTATCTCAAGTAGATCAACGTTCTTTCGGTAGATTAAAAAAAATCCAACTTCCGGCAGGCTGCGGGAGAGACGACCAGACGAGGCTAGACAAGGGGACGAAAATATTCTTCAGAAGTATCTGCGGCTTCTGTGATTTAACACTAATGATCTAACGAAACACGTGCCGCGCGACGAGCCGAGAGGTTATATTAGAAACTCGAGTTGTTGACAGACAACGGACGCCATCTTGGCTCTGGTCCAGTAGACCGACGCGACATCTGGTGGCGAAATCTTGGAACCATCCATGAACCACCATGAACGCAGCCCTCGGTGTAAAAACAAGCCGCCATCTTGGAATTCCGATCTTTATAACGTAATTGTCCAATAAACAAATCAAATAAGTTTAGAAACTCGAGTTGTTTACAGCCAACGGACGCCATCTTGGATCTAGTCCAGTAGACCGACGCGACATCTGGTGGCGAAATCTTGGAACCATCCATGAACCACCATGAACGCAGCCCTCGGTGTAAAGACAAGCCGCCATCTTGGAATTCCGATCTTTATAACGTAATTGTCCAATAAACAAATCAAATAAGTTTAGAAATTCGAGTTGTTGACAGCCAACGGACGCCATCTTGGCTCTAGTCCAGTAGACCGACGCGACATCTGGTGACGAAATCTTGGAACCATCCATGAACCACCATGAACGCAGCCCTCGGTGTAAAAACAAGCCGCCATCTTGGAATTCCGATCTTTATAACGTAATTGTCCAATAAACAAATCAAATAAGTTTAGAAACTCGAGTTGTTGACAGCCAACGGACGCCATCTTGACTCTAGTCCAGTAGACCGACGCGACATCTGGTGGCGAAATCTTGGAACCATCCATGAATCACCATGAACGCAGCTCTCGGTGTAAAAACAAGCCGCCATCTTGGAATTCCGATCTTTATAACGTAATTGTCCAATAAACAAATCAAACAAGTAATAACAATTTTCCTGTACAACCTGCACGTTTTATTTCGTCATACCAAGCCATCGTTCCCTGCGTTGGTGGTAAGTAAACAAAGGGTGAAAATAAAAAAAAAAACGAAAAGCCAGAGAAAAGTGACGAACGCATATACACACAAGGCACATAGTGCAAACACTTGTCCGATATAAGTTGTATTCGAAGGAACAACTGGCATGGGACGGCCCACTCGTTCCGAGTGTTTGCTGTCATTTCGTCCGGATCGTAACATTCCTCTCTTTCACATTATTGAGTACCTTCTTCTAACATTGTTTATTTTATCCGCGACATCTTACACCATATGTGCGCATGCGCGTGTGCGTGCGCATCTCCATACGGATACAAAAATGACAAGAGTCTCGTAAGTATTAACCATCGTTCGTAGTCGTATATCTCACTTTCTCGTTCTTAGGTAAATGTTATTTTCTTTTTTCTTTTTTTTTTTTCCTGTCACGTCAGTTATACATATATTAAAAGTTGTGTCGGATATTCCAATGGGTCTACGAATGAACGGCCTTATAGGGTATGGAATAGCGCCCCGCGTTTGCGTCTCGACTCGGCGTCGGACCGTTTACAACACCCACGTGTTGTTCTTTGCCGGAGGACTAGAGAAGAATGAGGAGGTATGTAGTGATTGGCCAGCTGTCATCTAGCCAATGACTGGTATCGACCGAAGTTGCGTGGCCAATGACTGTCTTCCTTCTGTTTAATTGGTGAAAAACAATCTTTTCATGCATTTATACGTGTCAATCACTGTATCACGTGGGTCAACAGTGGCCAATCACTGTGTCATTGTCTGTTTAAAGTGGCCAATCACTGTGCTTTTTTTTGTCTTTTCGACGTGCCAATCGTCTTAAGGTGCCAATAACTGTGTCTAGATCGACTCTAAGCGGCCAATCACTGTCTAATTCGTCATTTTGCACGAAACGGGTAAGGTGCGACTGCATGGAAAGCTTGAATAGTCAGTTCCGGTGAGGCGTGCGACGCGAGAGGCCTGTTGCTGATCTGTAGACGTCGTGATACGGAGGAGGAGAGAAAAAAAAAAAAAAAAAAATAGAGAAAAGAGCGGGAGATCGAGTCGCCGGGAAGATAGATGTATAAGCTGGCTCCTATTTGTTTATTAGGCAATCCCCGTTGAGCGTAGGCAGACTCATTCATAGTTCGGCCTCATACTACAAGTCTCGCTCGCCTCTCTTACTACATGTATACACGCATAAAATGAGCGCTCGTCCAACGACACCCACGCGACATCTGACGTTTCTCCAACGCTTATTTTATATTCCTTTCCCCTATTTATTACGAACTTTTCGATTATTATCGAGGAGGCAATATAACGGCGGTACGAAAAAAAATTATCTTTCTTCGAAATCGCGCATGCGCGCTTATTTCAAACCTGCGCATGCGCGTATATTCAAATTTGCGCATGCGCGTATATTCAAATTTGCGCATGCGCGTATGTTCAAATTTGCGCATGCGCGCATATTCAAATCTGCGCATGCGCGTATATTCAAACCTGCGCATGCGCCCTTATTCAAAATCTGCGCATGCGCAATTGAACATTTTTCAAATATCGTTTTTTCCGTTATTTCAGAACATTTCCAAAACAAATATAAACAATAAAACAATAAAAAAAAAAAAAATGTTTCTCCGTGTAAGTAAAATGAAATTAATTTCGAAATTTTATCGTCCGATCGGTCAAATTTCTTTTTTCAGAACTCTTTTGAAGTTACAATGAAATTAGAATGTCATCAGTCACGTCCTCCCACGAGTCGTTAAAGCTCAAAGGCAAGAGAAGAGACACGATGAGTGTGGAGAGGAAAAGGAAAATAGGCACGAGCGAAGAGAGAGAGAGAGAGAGAGAGAGAGAGAGGGAAAGAGGCTTAGGGGACTCGAAGAGAACGACGTGTCCCCGGCACGAGACGTTCGGACATTCGAAGATGCTCGAGGGAAGAAAAAAAAAGAAAAAGAAAACAAAAAAAAAACAAGAAAAAAAATCTAGGCCGAGCTCGAATCCCCGGGTTTATCGCCGGAGCTTGTACTCCCTGCCTACTACTCTTATTCCTCTTCGATCTATACTCGTCTCGCTCGCTCTCTCTCTCTCTCTCTCGTGAGATCGTTCGCACATTTACCGTACCGACTTCCGTTCCACGTTTGCACACGTAACGGGGCGGACACACGCGCGCGCGCGTGTGGACAAGAAGCAACGACCAAAGAGTAGCGAATCGATCGTTGAAATGATCCATCGGGTGGAGAGAGTAATAAAAAAAAAAAAAAGAAAAAAAAAAGAGAGAAAAAAAAGTATACCGGAAGTTGGTTGGATCGATTTGCAATCGTAAACAAGCCTATGTAAGGCGCGAGGCAAGGACTTCCGGTATTTGTCGCCATTGTTCAATTCTAAGATGAACAGAAATTCGTTAATTTTATAAAATTGTGATTTATGATTTTGTTTTTTTTTTTGGTGGTTAGGATGTTAAGAAAAATTCCTTTGCGAGAAGAATCTTGTGCTAGGAATTTACATTCCCGAATTTTTATCGTGGTATCTGGACGAGTCGGAGCATGAATAGCAATTTAAAAAGTGAACTGAAACATTCCATTTGGTGGCTTGGACCGGTTACGCGCGCGCGAAAGGAATAAAACATAAAGAACACACGCCACTTCCCAATGGAATTCGAAGATCCGTGCTCGAGCGCAGAAATACTTCGGAACGTCGAATTTCACTGTACGAAGGTTGAAAAGGTAGCGTAAATGTAGTAGGGGGTTTGTACGGCGCGCTCTGATTGGTTCGCGTTTTCGTCCACCTGAGTTGTATTTTATGGCCGCGTGGCGCCACCGTCGGCGCGCGCTTCGCGGTATGCGGAAGCCCACAAGGTAATTAGAGCTAGTGCGGGCAATGAGAACCGCCCTTTACACAATTTCATCCACTTTTTTTCACATTTACAATGATTATCTTTAAATAATAAACAATTATTTAAAAAAATTAATTCATATTTCGCTTTAACCGAGGGGAATAAAAATCGTTGAACGTTTCAAACTTCATAAACGTATATAGTTTTCGACCACCTGAGTTGTATTTTATGGCCGCGTGGCGCCACCGTCGGCGCGCGCTTCGCGGTACGCGGAAGTCCACTCGGTGATTAGAGCTAGCGCGAGCAATGAGAATCGCTTTTTACACAATTCCATCCACTTTTTTTCACATTTACAATAATTATTTTAAAGATGAGACAATAATTATCTTTAAAGATAATTATCTTTAAAAATAATTATAATAATTACAATAATTATCTTTAAAGATAATTATTGTAATTGTTTTTAAACATAATTATCTTTAAAAGATAATTATTGTCTGATCTTTAAAGATAATTATTATTAATAATAATAATAATTTTAATTATAATAATTACAATAATTATTATAATTATTTTTAAAGATAATTATTGTAATTATTATAATTATTTTTAAAGATAATTATTGTAAATGTGAAAAAGTTATTATTTAAATAATAAACAATTATTAAAAAAATTAATTCAAACTTCGCTTTAACCGAGACGAATAAAAATCGTTGAACGTTTTAAACCTCATAAACGTATACAGTTTTCGTCCACCTGAGTTGTATTTTACAACCGCGTGGCGCCACCGTCGGCGCGCGTTTCGCGGTACGCGGAAGCCCACTCGGCAATGAGACCTATCGCAGGCAACAAGAATCTCCCTTTACACAATTCCATCCACTTTTTCTCACATTTACAATAATTATCGTTAAATAATAAACAATCATTAAAAAAATAATTAATTCAAATTTCCCTTTAACCGAGGCGTCTAAAAATCCTTAAACGTTTTAAAACTTCATAAACGTATACTTTTCTCGAATCTCATCAATCCCAGTTACACAAACTCGTCTTATATATATTTATATTATCGCCCCTATTGCGTCTGGCGTGTTTTCGTTCGTGGCCGCTTTAGCCTCTTCCCAGCTCGTGTACGTAACAGGTGAGAAGGATCCAAAGTCCCGAACACACGGGTGCCCTCGCTTTCCGACCTTCCCTTCTCGTAAAAATGAACAACTTGAATTCCATAGCAGGGATCGTCAACCTCGTTGATCGCGGTTCGCATCGAGCGAATACCGCGAGAAAGAGAAGGGGAGGGGGGGAAGGCAGAAACCGAACGCTATACTCGAGTATTTTATGCGTGGTATATAAGTATTAACGCGTCCGACGTAAGAAGCCCCACTCGGAGATAAATTTGTCTATCCTATATCGAAATCGTTGACCCTCGATGAGACTGTGACAGTTTCGTGATGGTGCGAACGAGATGAGACCAGGCTCGAGGCCTATAAACCGAGAAAAGAAAACGGATACATGCGATATATAAAAAGAAAGAAAGAAATTAAAATTCCTTGAATAATTTCGCAAATACTTGAACCGGTCGCCATTTTGTCAAAACGAGAAAAAAAAATATATCAAGTTTGTCAAGATTGAGAAATAATTAATTATAAATTGAATTTTAATCGAGGTTATTTTTATTTATTTTTTCCCGTCGGATACGAGTAAACACTTTTAACGCGAAGAGATTTTATTTTATTATTATCGAGGATAATAAAACAAAAATAAAAATACGTCGAATAATTTCGCAAAAACTTGAACCGGTCGCCATTTTGTTAAAACGAGAAAAAAAAATATATCAAGTTGTCAAGATTGAGAAATAATTAATTATAAATTGAATTTTAATCGAGGTTATTTTTATTTATTTTTTTCCCGTCGGATACGAGTAAACCCTTTTAGCGCGAAGAGATTTTATTTTATTATTATCGAGGATAATAATAACAAAAATAAAAATACGTCGAATAATTTTGCAAATACTTGAACCGGTCGCCATTTTGTTAAAACGAGAAAAAAAAATATATCAAGTTTGTCAAGATTGAGAAATAATTAATTATAAATTGAATTTGAATCGAGGTTATTTTTATTTTTTTTTTTCCCGTCGGATATGAGTAAACCATTTTAACGCGAAGAGATCTTATTTTATTATTATCAAGGATAATAAAACAAAAATAAAAATACGTCGAATAATTTCGCAAATACTTGAACCGGTCGCCATTTTGTTAAAACGAGAAAAAAAATATATCAAGTTGTCAAGATTGAGAAATAATTAATTATAAATTGAATTTTAATCGAGATTATTTTTATTTATTTTTTTCCCGTCGGTAACAAGTAAACACTTTTAACGCGAAGAGATTTTATTTTATTATTATCGAGGATGAGGCGTAAGCGTGTGTCTCAGTGTGGCCGTTGGAACGAATAAGCGATAACGAGAGTTTCGAGTTTCGCGAGTTCGTTTCTAGGAACGAGAATGAAATAAAGAAGAGAGAGAGAGAGAGAGAGTAACGACAATGGAGTTCGTGAAATAAAATGCTCGTCGAGTACGAAGAAAAAAGATAAACGTGAGAAATAATGCGAACGAAAATAAATCGACGGGAAGGAAATAAAATAGGAGGAATAATAATCGAAGATCTCGTCAAGGTGACCCCTTGAGTTTTCCGTGTACTACCTGAGAGGCGCGAGGATAATACAAAAATCGGCCTGGGTGGGCCCCCGCGGGATGTAGAAAAGCCGAGCGTGCCCAAGTGCACCCCTCCGCGCTCGCGGACACAATGAGCTACATTGTTCCCCCACCACCGCGCCACTTCGACGGCCTACGAGGCGTTCTAGGCCGGCTTGGTAGGGGGCA
>OZ023260.1:9540888-9689939 GCA_964007305.1 Netelia melanura
TTATGCGCCAGAGTCGCGACGAGGATAAAGAATAAAGGATACGCGACGAAACGCCGGCAAGCGCGCTCGTCGAGTGAACGAAAAAAAAACACACACACACACACACAAGAACACAACGCGTTGAGACAGGAACGAAATTTGTCTCGAACCCTTCGAGTTACGATTATCGATCGAATCATTTCGACCGAAATGTCCGATCGACGCAATTTTACGATGCTCGTATTTTTTCTTTCTTTCTTCTCTTCGTCTCTTAACGATATTTCCCCGAGAGATTTAACATTGTAAATTACAAGATACTACCCACTCACCCTTTCGCGTCCAAACGATCGACTCGTCGTCACGAAACTGTCTTTTGTTTTAACGATTATTACCCAGGCGTTTGTTTTTTGTTTTCTTCCTATTTTCACGTAACAAAATTTTTAGAGAAATACGAGCGATCGAGGGAAGTAAGACACTCTCGGTAAACGACTGCGCAGACGCGAACAGCTCCCGGTCCAATCACAACACTCCGATGTTACATCTCACGCGAGATCGAACGATTCACGAATTTTCATCGAAGGTTTCTTTTTGTTTTTTTCATAATTTCGTTACACCGACACATGTATTTGGGTTTGGGTATACGTGTGTCTCGATTATTATAAGGACGATATAATGTGTACACGGGTGTTACGGATAAAAAGGTAGCCCGAAGCGCGATCACCGCCACGATGAGCCGCTCAGCGTCTCCGTTGGCGTCCACGAGAACACTGGAATGCAGACCGACGGGTTTTGTACCATGATGGAAGGGAAGTATAGCAAAGCCCCCCGTGCTGTGTGGATGCGCTCGGGATATCTATTCTCGCGCAGGTCTACCACGCACTCTCTCTCTCTCTCTCTCTCTCTCGCCCTCGTACTTTTCGTTAGCTCTCTCTCTCTCTCTCTCGCCCTCGTACTTTTCGTTACCACTCTCTCTCTCTCTCTCTCTCGCCCTCGTACTTTTCGTTATGGTGGTAATGTGACGTCACGAATAACCACGTGACTTTCACGAGAGAAAACTTTTCCGGTACTTGCATAATTTTTAAACCTTTAACCTCCCTCCATTAAGGAATATTTTATCGATCGGATATATTGTATTGTATGAATCGAAGGGTTATCGAAATTGATGATTTTTTTAAGTTTGGAGAGGGGGGAGAATTTGGGGTTGGGATTTATTGAGATGCAAAATTTGAATTATTTTGTTGGAACGGGTAGGGGAATGAATGATTGGATATGTTTGTATGACAGGTAGGGAGAATGGAAGATATTATTTCTCGTTGATGCAACGAATTTTTTAAATATCGAAGAAATTGTGGTTAGGATTATTGTATTTATATTTTGCGATTTTGAATAACGAGGTATTCGTGATTCTTCGTGAATATAAATATTCTTTAGGATTTGTTGTTGTATGTACAGTTGAATTTTTGTTTTTGAAACGATGAAGGGGGGGGGCACCATGCTTAGGAGCGCCTAGTACGTACGGCACTGTGCGCGTGCCTAAAAACAGCCTCGTGGCGCCATCCGGCTGACATTTTAGCATACCGGACGGAAGGAAAAATCGTGTTGCAATTCGGCCGATTGAATACTGATCGAGCAATGTGTAATGTTTATGGCGCCTAGTCATCTTCTCCCCGCGTCTCCTTTATACATATTTATATGTAAACTAGCTTTAGCATATATTCCAATCAAGAAAGTCGCAAAACTATTTTTAACTCTTTCATCATCGTAGAGATGCCATCGCCTCCCTAACCTCAAATTATGAATACGAATGAATGTAACACTTCTTGCGATGCTGCGCGCGCACGCGCGCGAAATACGAATCGAGTCGTGGCGGGGAAAATCCACCAATTACAAATCGCAAAAAATGCGTTACAAACAAAAAACCAACAATACTCACAAAATACACTCGTAACGAACAAAATACATAAATACAACAAAAAATAAATCGCTTCGACTCAACTTCGCGAAACAAGGGCTGATAATTAATTAACGCATTTCTTTTTTTTTTTGTCATATCCTTTAGATAAAGTTCTGTCGTAGTTACAGCCTAAAATATTACACTCAAGTTGTATAAGCAAGGCCAGAAAACTTAACAAACATTTTACAGTGTGTGTGTGTGTGTGTATTGTTGTGTGTTGTGTTCATTTGTTATTTATAATTAATAATAATAATAATAATATTAATAATAATTAATAATCAATAATCAATAATAATAATAATCAATATTACACATTACGCCAACAAAAGTCTTAAAATATACAATATACATATATATATATATTTTTCTTGTTTTTTTTTAATCATGTATATATATATATATATATATATATATATATATACGTGTGTGTGTGTGTACTAGAATTATTATAAATAATAGCATTGAAATTATTCGAAATCGTAAATAAAGGATTTCTCGATTTGGCACAACGTCATGCAACAGAAGCAAATGAAACACCATTGTGGCATTTTGATTGTCCGTGGCTGGGTGTGTTTTCGCATTTTGTTGTTTTTTTTTTTTTTTTTTTTTAACTATTAATTCCATCTCCACTCTCCCCACCCCTCTCTCTCTCTCATCATTACTAATAAATCAATCAATTGTTATTTTGTTTGTTTGTTTATGCTTCATTTACATCCGTACGCGGTGCTTCGTTATATCGTTTTGTTTCATTTTGTTTTTATCCACAAAATTGTTAAATAATTTTTTTTCCTTGTTTCCTTCTTAATATATTTCGCTCTGTTTTTTTTGTTGTTGTTGTTGTTGTTTTTTTAAGTAACAAACTCGCTTCGCAGGTCAGCCGGCGCTAAGCTAATGATTATCCGGGGGGTAGGGAGCTTGCCGATCGAGCGTCGATACGAGAAGAAAAGCTCGATTGCGTGGAAAAACAAAAATTACAAAAAAATATATATACAGGGTGAATTTTTTTATGTTGTAAAAAACTTTGTTACAAGGTAGATGAGATCATTACAAACAAAAGTTGCAAATATACATTGTGGATATTTGCAATAGTTTACGAGATATACACAAAAAACGATAACGCCCTGTGCTATCTGTACGTCTAGGGCGAAAGTGGGCGGTTCCAACGCTTTAACAATTTATATCTCGTAAACTATTAAGAATACACCTAATGTACATTTACAATTTTTGTTTGTAATGATCTAATCTACCTTACAACAAAGTCTGTTACACCTTAATGAAATTCACCCTATATATATAGATATATATATAGATATATACATGTTGAATTATTCGTGCGACTCGATCGCTATAAGCATACCGCTTACGTTTTATCTCTTCCTTTACATTTCTTTTTTCGCGTGGACAATGATTCCTTTTTTTTTTGGTAATCGAGGTTCGATCGACTCGTTCTCTCCAATAATTTTCGTTTACAATATTTTCTTTTAATCTCTCTCTCTCTTTTCACAATTTTTTCATTTTTCTTTTTTTGTCTTTCCTAACTTGGCGTATCGAGACCCGCCCTTCTTATATAAAAAAAAAAACCGGCTGACTAGAGTATTTCGTCCGATATCAGGTGTTACTGGTGTATATTGCTTTCGTTATTAATTTTTTGTTTTGTTTTTTTTGTTGTTTTTTTTTTGTTTTTTTTTGTTTTCTTCTTTTTCTAGATTTTTCATTCTCTTCCTCATCCTCTTGCTTTTTGTTACTGTTGTCGCTGTTACATGATTATTGTTGCAAGGTTTTTTTTCTTTCTCATCGTTCAACAATCGCACAGCAACTTTTTGTCGCTAATTGTTTATAGCTTTGCTACAATTAACTTAAACATTTTTTCTTTCTTTCTTTCTTCTTTGTTTTTTGTTTAGCTACTGCTAAGTGTGTTTGACTTTCTCTTCTTATTGTTTTTTTTTTTTTTGCGGTGTAAGATATTTTTGTTTCTTGTTTTATGATTTTTTTGTTTTTCCCTTTTTTACATTTTTCTCATCGTTTCTCGCTTTTTTTTTTCATCTTTTTGTTTTTCTTCTTTTTCTTGTTTGTTGCTGTTGCTGTTTTCTCGTCTTTTCTTCGTTTAGCTTTTGCGTTTGTTTGTTTTTTTGTTTGTTTTTTTCATGGTGTGATAATAAACCGGCCTCGTTCACAAAAAGTTCTCGGCCACCCTAGACAATTACTTTAGAATAAGCTACATGGAAGAACGGACCTTCAGTCGTAGCGAACGAAAGCTATAGCTTTGAAAAATTCTCGGCGTCGACTCTCGCGCCTCGGACTTGCGCGTCCACGAAATTCCTAATTCGCTAGTTTTTTTAGTTTTATACAATTCTTTCGTTTTCCATTAATCGTTCACGTTTCGCAACTCGTCGCAAGTGCACGAGCCATTTCGCAACATCGCTTTAAGTAGTTTACAATATTTTTCTTTTCTTACAATTAAACAAAATTCTCGTCAATTTTGGAATGAAATTTTGCGAACGTTAATTTAATCGAATTACAATTCTTTGTTTTTAAAGTCATTGGCGAAAGAACAATGAACATTCACAGTCAAATTTTAATTTCGCTCTGTCGATGATCGAATCAATGTCGTTATTATAAATTTTATAACATAAATTACGAAGTGGCTCGCACGCTTGCGTTACAATTTGTTTCTTGTGTTGCTTTCTCGTTTTTTTGTTTTTCCCTATTAACGTCGCTGCCTTTTTGTCGAATCGTCGGATATTGTTTATCGTTTCCTTTACATTAAGTTTAATTCGAGCATGTGTGTTTCGTGTGTGTGTGTTTTTCTTTGTGTTTTATATCTTTTTGTTTTATTTAAAATTACTTTATGACTTCGTTTTCAATTTTCATTCGCCTTCGTTCGTTTACTTTTATTTTTAATCTGCCTCTTCTCATCATTCTTCATTGTTATTTAAAATTTTTCTTTTCCTTTATGCTAATGAACTGTGTATCAGCGAATCGTTAGGAAGAGCTTCATATCACGCGGGCAGAGCCCTGTAAAAATATACAATCTTCTTCATTTCTTTCTCACTTTGTTTACTCTCCTCTTTCATTATCTCTTCTCTCTCTCTCCTCTTTTTCATTTCTTTTCTATATAGAGAATAAAACGAGTCGAGGCGAAATTTAAACGAGCGTTTAAATCAGAGACGTTTTATAAACTCGGTTAACTAATTCGAGTCGCGATGCACTCGAGAGATTTCCTCGTTTTGTTCTTCACACTTGTTTGTTTTTTCGTGTATCCACGTCGTCGAAGGGGAGAGGCGTCGTGAGTTTCAGCTCAATTTTTTTCGTTTCACTTTCATTGACCGATGTGCTATGTCCCTCCGCTTTCTCTCTCTTTAAATTATTCTCTTTCTTTGCTTTTTGTTTTGTTTTTATACAGCGCCGCGGCAGAGTAACTTTGGACTCAAAAGCGCTTTAGGTAAATTCGAAGCGTCGAGCTGTAACATATAGAAAATTATCATGGACAGCGGGTTTGGAAGAGCGTTGTAAAAGCTGAACGAGATTATTGTGCTACGATAAAGAAAGTTGATAATAAAAAAAGAATGCCAAATACTAGAAGCGTTTGGGGAAATCTTGAAGTACAAATGTGTACCAAGCGCGCTGACTACTTCGAGCTTCCAAGCCGCTGAGCCATCTCCCCGAGGCGATGCGAATGGTCCACCGCGGCTTCCAGATTTTTGTTGGACAATTTTTCATTCGATATAACGAACCATTCCAGGCAAGAGAAGGTTCTTCATGGTTTCACATCAAAGTCACGTCTCCAGACTTTCCATTTCAACACATTGGAGCACCTTGGAACGAAAAATGGTCCAAGAAAATTGCAGTTGGCTCTCTCTCTCTCCGTGACCATTGCGCTGCATCGCCTCGAGTACCAAGCGCCGCGGTCATGGAATAATTAATTATCCAATAGCTCGATAAGCGCTATAACTCTTGCCAAGCTTCTTTCTTCCCTCCGGGAATAAAAATAGCAATTAGCGCCATTGGACAAACTGCGAAGAAAGAAAAAGAGACAAGTGATAAACAAAACTTTTCCAATTCAAAAATAAGAAAATACATTCGCGAATGGGACAAGAAACCGAAGTGTTCTCGAGAAGCGAGGATAATGTTTCAAGACAGTTTACGCTACCTTAAAACGCTTTTAATCCTTACAATCCTTACAGCGCAATTAAAAATTGTCTCAAAAGCCCCACCGTAGAGTAGAAAAAGGCGAAATAACCGATTATTATTTTCTATTTTACTTTTTTTTCTCTCTCTCGTTTCCCATTCATCATCCTAGAGCAAACCCAATGCCAAACGTTTGGACCTTGCTTCCGCGATAAATCTGCGACATTAGAGAGAATTATAAAAAAGAAAAAAAGAAAAAAAAAAAAGAAAAAAAAAAAAGAAAAAAAAAAGAGCCAGAGAGTAAGAGAGAGAAAGCTGAATTTAAATATTTATCAGTTTGTCTCTTTTCCCTCTCTCGCTCTTTTTAGTCTCCTTAGCCATTTTACGAATTACAAATGTGCATCTCGTGTGTATCAACCGTATATATAAATATATACATACGCACACGTTTGTTTTACTCTCTCTCTCTCTCTCTTTCAAATATATTATTTAATTTCTCTATTCGAATAGTTATTTTCAATCGCATATTTATATATATATATTTATATATATTCATGTGTCTGTGTGTGTATATATATATATATATAAATATATATACATATATCTATACATATCTACAGGGGAGAAAAAAAACTAATATAGAACTCTATTATCATTAATTAAACTCTCTATCAATTAATATGTATAATTCCTCGCAACAGTTCTAAAAAGTTTCTTCCCGCTTTTACTCTCGTCGCTCATTATTCTTTTCGTCCCTCGCGCTTGAACGGATAATTCGCGAGGCAATATTCCGTGTTTTACGTTTCTTCCTCCCTTTCTCTTTTCTTTTTTTGTTTTTGTTTTTTTTTTTTACACATTCCTCCACGAGGATCGGCCATTTTCTTGATTCCTCCTCTTCTCTTGATTCTCTCGTTACTTGTCTATTATTGCTTGTAGTTCAGTGCTACCGAATTCGTTTTGGCATTTTAAAAGAGTCCAAGGAAACGCTACAACGTTTCTTTCCTTCTTCTTCTTCTTCTTCTTCTTTTAAATAATTTCTCGTTTTTCATTATTCTATTGTTTTTGGGCTTGGTTCTAATCAAGCTAAAACGTTGCCCGAGAATAACAAAAATTCGACAGCGATGAGTCCTTGTCTTCGCTCTCTTCCCCTTTCACCTTTCTCCATCGCTTTTGTCTTCTTATCCGAAAATATTGCTTTGGCCGCTTAATCGTATTTCTTCGCGTCTTTTCTTTACTGCCCAAAGTGCGATTCGTCGATCTCTCTCCTCTCTTCTTCCATCCTTTCCTCTGACTCTTCCATTTCGTTTGTTTCTTTCTTTTTAGTTCGTACACTGCCCCGACAGGTTCGTCTGTTTTTTGTTTCGTTACATCCGCCTTTCGCCAGCGAAGCAACACACTTTAACCCCTAACTTGCTTGAGATACCTGTTCCCTTCGCCCCACTCGCGCCAACGTCTACGTTTCTTGTCCGGTAAGCTCGAATAATCGTTCGACGTCGAGCGTCGTTTCGGCTTTGGCGTTGTCGCCGGTTTCGCGGTTGTTATCGTCGTCGTTGTAGTCGTTGCTTCTTGCACGTGGTGGTTCCTGATATTGCCGTGATGGGGCGCTGTGCTAACACCGGCGAGATTCAAAAGAGCGTCGGCACCCTCTGCTATCTTTCTCTGCTCGTCGACATCTGGCAGTGTCGTATCCGTGCCGGATCTCTTGCTGCTATTTACGTCGAAGAGACAATTACAAATTTTAATTAAATTTTCGCATATTCGAATTGTTTGTTATTTAATGAATAAAGTAAAAAATTCTTAATCACCTGTCGAGCTTGACGGACGTGATACAACTGTAAGTGTGATCCTCGCTCGAACTCCTCGTTATAACGGGAACTAGCTTCTCCGGCTCGGCGAGCCGCCTTTTGCGATCTACGAGAAAACAAAATTCCATCAATTTTTCTTAAACAAAGCAGCGAGGGGCTAATTTAAAATTCGATGGATTTTACCTTTGTTGTGATTCAAAATAATAGGTCCGTGTTTGAAGGAAAGCATCGCAACGGCAGCTGCGTCGACGTCGCTGTCGAACTCGAGTTCAGAATTGTCACCGATATTGCTAGAGGCGAGCCTCTTCGAGAGGTATGGGAAGAGAACGGGATCCGGTAGCCTCGTACTCGTGCTTTTACGAGGCGTTTTGTCGGGCGACGAGAGATTTTGTGCCGTGGGTGGTGGAAAGGGTGCCCTCGAAAGGGCCTGGATAAGATTGGGGCGATACTGCGTGTCGACCATCCATAGCGAGCCTTTGCCCAAATTCTGAAAAATAACGATTCGCTATTAATTCTGATATTAAACAAAATGAAATAAGTAAAACAATTTAGAGACTTTTCCCAAGAGTTTCCAAGAAAATTACCAAGTAACTTACGGGAGCTTTCTCAACCTTGCGAAAGCACTTGTTGAGACTAAGATTGTGCCTGACGGAATTTTTCCAGCCGGTTGGTGCGTTTCTGAAGTAAGGAAAGTGATCGAGTATCCATGCGTAGACCTCCTTCACCGGCAGTGCCTTCACCGGACTGTCCTCGATAGCCATGAAGATCAGACAGGAGAACGAGTACGGCGGTTTGCTATTTCTATGCAAATGAGGATCGTAAGGTATGTGGGTCGGGTGTTTGTTGCGATTCGAGACCGGCAGATTATTGTTGTTCAAAGATATCTTCGCTTGATTACTTTGCGCCGTTGGATATTGTCCAGCTCCTTTGGTCGCGTCCTGGAATATTAGCGACGTTTTTTCGTGATTCTTACCGACGTTCTGGTAGCCCTGACCTCGCACCGCGCACGATGAGCCGCTTTTCCCATTGCTATCTGCAATTTTACGTCATTAAAAAAATGCTGTCTCCCGTCGCATGTATACAAGAACTATCAAGACACAGAAAATACCTAGACGATAAGAATTGCGTCCCCCTGTAGTTGAATGATAAACAAACTTACATTCTATCACTGTATCGAATCATCCTTTGTTTATTAACCCTTTGAGACCTGACTACTTTCTTTCTAAGGACTTACGTCCTTAGAGCTCAAAGGGTTAATAATTATTTTGTCAAGATCTACAAAAATAAAAGGCCTAGAAAAAGGATTAGATCCTACTACACCTGTATTTATCGATATCCATCAATCGCATCGCACGACGATCTAAAAAAAACACCCTTCGCTTCTATCGATTTGAACTGTCTAAGTATTCTCTGCGCTATCATTATTTACAATCGCCCAACCATGCGTAACCCTCTAACTCTTCGCCTACCTGGAAAATAACTGTCGTCCAGGCTCGATATAGAATTGGTGTTCTCCGAAAGCTCCGCGCTGTCCTCGCCCAAGTTATTATTGTTATTATTGTTGTTGTTATTATTGTTATTATTGTTGTTATTGTTGTTAATAACATTGTCGTTCTTGGAGCTCTTGGTGGGACTGGATATCTCGAGGCCCTTGAGCAAATTCTGCTGGTGCAGCCAAGTAAGTGAGGTTAGGTCGTCGTCCGGCTGGCTTGGATCGACGTTAATTTTCTCGTTGCTCGAGCCATTGGCGGTCGCAACGATATTATCGTCACTCGGTTGCTCGTCGGCTGAACCCGTGTCGGTGAATGTGCTCGCATTATCGCCTTCCTTGACCGTAAACACCGTTTCGCCAAAGCTCAATACACGAGTTACTGTCAGACCGCAAGCGGCCTCTATGCCCGTCGCATCGGGCCTGTCCGGCGCCATTTTGTACTCAAACGTCCAACCCTTCTTTCTCACCGCCTATGTCGGTCACTGCAAACAAACAATTAACGAAACGGATTAGATAAAAAAAAAGAATTTATCGAACTCGTTGTTCCGGACGAGTCGAACGATAAATCAATCGCGTGTAAAAATCGAGGGCTCTTTTCCTTCTATGGTAACAACTCGATATAACATGTCGGTAAGAAATTCATGTTTGAAAAAATGGCGCCATTTTTTCGTACCGACTGAGTCGAAGTAAATATTTTTTTTTTAATAATTCTATAAATTGATATTAATATTAAAAATGTGTGAATTACGTGGACGGAGGATAATATTGGTTGATTCCTACGTACGATTAGAAACGTAGAGGAGAATAAGAGATCGAAGCAAAAAAAAAAAAATTATTAACGCGACGGTAGAGTTTCATTGTCGAAATCGTTTTGGAGAAGTAACTTCGGCGCTGATGTCTAATTTCAGTCGAGAGTCCCACGTATCTAATTTTAAAATCGTACCGGTGCCGCGTGCCGATGAGAAAAAGCCCTAGTGTCTCTCGTCGTCGGAAAATAGCACGAACGACGACAACGATGAGATCCGGAGGGAGGGAGGGAGGGGGAATCAAGCAAAGTTGACTAGCACGAGAACGAGTGTTGCGTTACGTCCAAACTATGTCGCAGCAGTGAAAAGTAAATTGAACAAAATTCAAACTCTGCGTGTTTTCGCGCCTCGCGTTAGTTCCAACTTTCTCCGCTAGCGCTCTGGCGCCTGTGTAACTAAGCGACGAGCGCCTCTACCGGTGAATCTCGGAGATGTCATTAGTCGACTCGGCACAAGGGAACCTGCATAGAAACGAAAATACGTTGAAACGAAAGTTCGAGAATGTTACATTCCCGAATAATCCAAACGGACTGACGTAACGCGAGTCAAAGTTGATTTTTGAATAAAAAAAAAACATCAAAATAAAACTCTTGGGTTAACCACAAAATTTTATCGCCATATGCGAAACCCGTGTGTCTCATCTGATAATCGACGAAGCACGATCGCTCGCGACCTCTACGTTTCCGCTCGGTCCGACTCGTTAACGATAACGAAACATGCCCATATATATATATATATATATATATATAACTGCACTTGTTATAACGCTATGTTCATTCCAACCCGCATTTTCTCTGTTTCCACGGAACGTTGCAGCTTTCTCGAATTCCTCAATACCCCCACTCCTCTCCACTCGACGAATAGTTCCGTTGCACGATCGTCCGGCATGTCCCATCTGTTCATTCACTTTTCACTCGTGCATAGTTTCCGACTAGGTGACTTTGACCTCATTAATGTCGATTGGTTATGTCTCGCTCCCTCTCTCTCTCCTTTACTTTATTTTAATATATGCTCAACGAGAGCGACAATCGATGCCCTCGCGATACGAAAAGAACGACCGATAAACGAATCGAAGAAGCTTCGGTCATCGCGTCAAATCCAAGATGGCCGCCGGCGACTCTCGTATGTTTGTTGATGCGTCCCATAGGCGGCGAGATAAGAAAATTATTGGACCAATCGTTGCGTCGCGAATACTTTCACACGATTTTTGGTCGAAAGTATTTTGACAGAAAGTAAATGAAAATCATTCGATCAATGACAATTACGGTTTATTCATGGAACGAAGGAAATATGAATTAACGTACGAGTCTCGATACCAGGGACTTCCGGTTTAAACGTATATCCGTATTAAGAATCCCGTTTTATAAACGTGCACAGGTAAACCATCATCGTAATATTGGCATCGATAACATTTTCGTACACGTCCATAAAGCAGACGGAATATAGAAGAGCGAGATGCTGTTGCCAGGCAACCGTCAACCGGCTCCCCATATTGCCCTAGCAACACGCCGCGCAGTGCGCCGTTTCGACGACGGCCTGTACACGTCTCAGAGCGCATGATCCGCGATAAATATCGTCTCGCCGTCTGGCCTTTCCCCCACCACCGTCGCGCCAAATCAACGTTTCAAGTATGTCAGGTTTTCGTGAATAAAATCATCTCAGAATGAATAATAATCCTCTCTACCAATCTATTTTTCCATATTCCCGGTAAAATAAAACAATTATAAATCATTAATAACGATTTAAAACTTGTAATTTCCAATATTCGTAAATAACAATTTTCAAATTTTCCCGCCTCACGAACAACGTACGAGAGGAGTAGTCTCGAACCCAAACACGTGCCAAAAGCGTCATTTGTTTATGCTCTAATGAGCTACAAAATGGCCGACCACTGTGTACGGTGACGAGAGAGCTGCGTCGTCGATGTAACATACACATACACACGTATATATTTGCACATGTAAACTAAGAGACGTTGTATTTACGTCGCCGACAAAAGTATCGAGCCATTCCCCATTATCGAATCGATCCTAACCCCAAACCTTCCATAAAACAAAAAACCTTCCCACTCGACTTCGATCATCCTCCCTAAATTTACATTTTTGCACAGCATGTTTTTAAACAAGATGGCGTCCACGACAGAATTTTTTTTTCACCAATATTTAACCAACTTCCCCAACTATTATTTTCATTTTATTCAATTTACAATTATTTCCATACCCTCGTCACAAGAAAACTGTACACACGGCACGATTGCCAACAAAAAAAAAAAAAAAAAAAAAAAAAAAAAAAAATACAAAAACAGTTCTTCAATGTTCACAAATCCGTTGACAACGTCGCGACACAAGAAACGAATATTCCACGTCGAGATTCAATTTTCATTTCACGAAACGACATTTTTCACTCGTTTTGATTTTCCTTCCATTGCCCGGATGTTTTTGGAAGATTTTCTTCGTCACGTGTCACACGCGATACATATAAACTTTCGCGAAAGATTTTTCTTCCTTTCCGTCGGACGAGAAACGTCGCGAAAAAATTCACGTGTATTTCCTCCTCTAAATATGCTTGACAATGAGGAGAGAGAGAGAGAGAGAGATAGAATGAGAGAGAGAGAGAGAGAGACAGAAAAAAAAAAAAAAGAATAACAGGCGTTCCTCGGCGACCACACGGGACTAACGTTATATACTTGTTGAATTCAAATATGGAGTTGATAATGATTACGAAACTCGAGCAAGCATGAAAATGGCCACGGCATCGCACTTGCACACGGCATCAACATGGTGTGTTGCCCGTGGACACCCCCGATGCACTCGTGTCTCGAAAACACTGTTTCCACGATCGTTCTCGTTGACAAAAAAAAAAAAAACAAAAGCAAGAAAAAAACCAGAACAACTCACAGTAATCCAACGAAAATTAAACCTCGAGACGTTTTTTCCCTCTTTTCGAGCAGACGATTTTTTTTTGTTTCACACCCAACGACGATCGAATTTTCGTGTTTGTGAAAAAAAAAGAAGAAAAAAGAAGAAAAAAAAATTCACCAGATTATCACATTTCTTTTGGCTTCCCTTTTTTTTCCTCTTGGTTAATTGTTCTTTGGCCACTTGGGCAAATCGACGGTTTTATAAAATTGTAAATCGAGATGATTCTCTCTCTCTCTCTCTCTCTCTCGTTTAGAACGGCAAATGGAACGCGTGGGTAATTCTCGATTGGCTGACGATATTTTTCTGTTTTTTTTTGAGATAGTTTGTCTCTTTTTTTTTTTTGAATAATTCGTTTGTTCGATCACACAGTCACACACGTAAGATGGAGCGTAGTACGGGCGATGATCGCAAGTGGGCCAGCGTGCACATGAAATAGCGTTTTGCGTCTTCGCGAGGGTTTTTTTTTTTTTCGATTTTTTTCTTTTTCGTCGATCTTCTTTTCTTTTATTTCTTTATATCACCCGTGTTGATTACTCGTTCGCGGATTTATTATTTCTTGGCCCGATAATGACGCGCGATAAACAGCGAACGAGGTCGCGAGATGCGAGGAGCGATTAGCTTTTTGTTTCTTTTTTTTTTCATTTAATTTTTGAAACAACGTAGGTGGAAAAAAAAAACTTACGTGCTCGAGGAGACAGACGGTGTCCTTAGCGAATTTTCTGAAGACATGCAGCATCGCAAGCACACTCTACACAACACCCAGCTGATCGAGACGCCATGTTGTGACGTCACACACGTATGGCTGCGCGAGAAACGTCACGGCGCATCTCGAATATCGAAGCTTATCGATATATCGAAAACTCGACGATATATCGCAGGCGCGTTGGTATGGCGGGAATCTACTGTATAAACGCGGGAAAATACGAATTTCGTTAAGCGCTTAAACAAATTATATGTTCTTATTGTGTAAATGTTTATGGATATTATTCGAGGAGAATTAAGACAGAAGTATTCGAACGAAAGATTGTTTTATTCGTATTGTAATTAGGAAATTAAATGTACGGATAGAAAAGTCCATATCGACGCACAATATTGCAACGGTGGAATGCGAATCGCGCGAATTATTGAAATCTTGAGATCGCTGGAAATACTTTTTAAATTTAAAAAAAAAAATGCCCGTTAAGGAATTGAGATTTTTTGTTTTTGTTTACATAGCAAGAATTTAGAATTTGTGATAACGATCGAACGGAACTTGTGCTTAATTCTAGTAATTTACAATTGTTAATCTTAAAACGCATTATTTTCGCAATTCTTACAATAATATGAAATAAAAGAAATTAATTGTAAATCGCACAATTCGAAATTGCTCTTCAATTGGATTTCGTCTTTTCTTTAATATCAATTGAGAAATACGTATATGGCACAGCCCCTGAAAAACCTACAAATATATATATTTATATATATATGTGTGTGTGTGTGTATATATATCTCTATGTTACATATTTCTTTGTTTCCCGTATAAAAAAAATTGCTTCGTGGTCTCGAAAGTGTCGGCGCGTTGTCCAAAATTTAATCGAGCTGTATACAAAACGAAAAATAGAACGTCGACTGTACACGGATAAGTAAAAGAAAAAATACATCCGTTCCAAACGTTATACCACTTTCTTATCTCTTATCGCATCACGAGATGTTATAAACTATTGTGTTCTTCCTTTTGTTTTTATACATTAAGAATTAAATTACGTTATCTTCTATCTCTGATCTTCGAGAAAAAATCTTCTATTCGTTATAACAACGCGTCGTCGCGAGTAAGAATTCTCAATTAATTTTAACACAGGAATCGCAAACTCTAACGGGCTTGTCCCAGCCCCGTCTTGGCACCGGTTTTCTATGCTGCGAACAATTTTGACAAACGCCACGACCGCAATCGCGACAATGATGAAGGGGAAGTAGATCGGAGAATAATTCGTCGCAGACGCAACAATTCGTCAATTCGGAATCGGGTACCCAGTACGTGGGTCTTACAGTGTCCTTGATCAAAGCTGCAATGAAAATAGAAAATATCCGTAAGAATGAGGAGAATACAATATTATCTTTTTAAACATACTTCTTGATTAAATAAACTCACACTTGGAATAAGTGAGAACTGTACCGACAGCGTTCAAAGTTGAGACAACGTGCTCGGTGACCTTTCTAACGCTCACGTCCTCCGTATTATCCGTCGTCGACTCGTCGTTCGAGTTCGAATCTTTCGAATAACAATAATCGCAAACTCTCACAGGCGTGAACCAATTTCTCGCTGGTACGGATCTCGTATTGGACGAACATTTCGTACAAAAGCCCTCACCGCAAGAACGACAATGATGCTTCGATTCCGACGGATCAAATGGACTCTTGCAACCGTGGCAGTGTTTAATTTCGTTGTTGGGTCGCCAATAAGTCGGTGCAACTTGATCAGCGACCCAGGCTGACAAAGCTTTGGTCGGTTGTAGGGAGGCGTTCGTCACAGCTTCGGTAATATACGAAACTCCGTCTATAACTCTCTGAGCGGTGTTCTGTGTATTCAACGAAAGATTTCCCTGTGTTTGAGAGAAAACAAAATTATTGAAGGTTCAAAATATCATAAATTTATGAAAATCTAAGAGGAATAAAAAACTTGCCATGTTCCAGACGTGATTGATCTCGGTCCTTACAGCAGCATCCTCAGGATTCTTGTTACCGTACCAGTATTGTCGACTGCGATAAATCTCACCGCAGTGAGGACACTCGATTACGTAACCGGACCAAGCGTATTTCGCCAAACCATACCAGCTGTTGTCGCTCTGGGTTTGTGTCCGACTCGTCACGATTACCTCGTTCCCATTTCCGTGACACTTTTTGCATATGTATATAAGATTCTCATACTGATGCTGATAGCGGCAACTGCTCAAAGCGGAACTTTGTTCTCTTTAATAACAAGGTCTAAGATGGAACATGTAGCGATCGAAAGAAAGTTGCTTTTTTTAATCTGCTTTTTGTGATTTTGTTTGTTTGTTTTTCGTACCGAGTATCGCTGCTGTGTGGTTTTCCCTCGCGGGTGTGTCCCATGCTGTTGTTGCAGCGACAATCGCAGCTGAGACACTTCACCGGACACGTGAAATACTGATCGGGAAACAGGACGGTCGTGACGTTGACGATTTCGCCGGAAAAGTTTTCGTTCAATATTTTCAACGTGCCGTAAACATGATTCGGCTTTCTCGCCGACCTTACGGTCGTGTTGTCCAGCTCGTTTCTAATCGCTGTTCGCAATGGGTCGTAGTTCGTCGGTGGCTCGAGGGTTTGAACACCGACGTACTTTATCGAGCTGAATGCATCGATCTCGAGTTGCATCTGAACGAAACGACTTCTCAGTATGTCCTCGGCGCTCTCTGACGTATCTGGTGAAATAGAAGAGTTTTTATTGAAATTGTATATCCCAGTTTTCTCTTCGTACGTTTATAAACATTACTCACTGCTGTAAAGCGGTCTGGTATGTCGAGTTTCGTGAAAAACTATGATACTTGGACCGAGGACACACGACGAGCTTGGTACACCCTCGCGTTTGCCCAATGCCTGCAGCGCTGCTTGAAAATGATGACTGTAGGCCCGCGATGCGGCACCGAGGAATGTGAAGAGATCTCTGTGTAGTCTCTCGGAGCGCGTTCTATACACGACTATGTCCGAGACGGCTAATACTTTGAGCAATAATCTCATACGTTCATTCTCGTGAATCGTCACACCTTGAGAAAGAATGGATGACATTAG
Source organism: Netelia melanura (assembly GCA_964007305.1). Taxonomy (NCBI): domain Eukaryota; kingdom Metazoa; phylum Arthropoda; class Insecta; order Hymenoptera; family Ichneumonidae; genus Netelia; species Netelia melanura. The sequence continues at coordinate 9,557,757 of OZ023260.1, forward strand.
GAGACAATTCTTGGATGGAAAATTACAAAAGTACGGTAGAATCTGTATAGAGCGACTGTCAATGAACCGGTGATTGATGTTGTACTAACCAGACGCTGCGCAAAACAACTGGTTTATTTAATCCTTGTTCTTTGAAATGAAAGGTAGGAATTTTAATAAACGAAATGGTACTAAACGGATTCTACTGTAATCTTCAAGGATGTTTCTTATGAGAAAATACTTACCCAATAGGCCTTCGGTGTCCAAACAGATGACGCCGAGCTTTGGATCGAACGCGGCCCAAACACCAAGAGTGCAAGAGCTCTGTTCGTTGGACGTGCGAAATATTTCCTCACCTTCGAAGAAAGTTTGATTGAGCGCGTAACTCTTGCCATCGCCGGTGTTACCGAATATCGAGACAACCTTGACCTTGGTATCATTCCCACAGCTTAACTTGCCAACGAATTGCTCGGAACTGGAAACTTTGAGATGTTCTTTGCCATCGATAAGTAAAAAGCTGCTCGGTTTATCGTGCGGCTGTACGAAAGATATTTTATTTTGGCTGTATAACGATAGTCCGCCATGTACCGAGGGATTTCTATCAATTTGACGAGTTAGTATCATCTCAGGATTTTCATCGTATTCGCTATACGGCATACTGTCCAAACTTTCCATGATCGCCGGACTCGCAGAGTTCCTTCTGAAGCGTGGCCTCGATAGTTGTTGCGAATCCTCCACAACTTTTGGTGTCAAATCCCACACATTCATGTTTGCACGATTCTCTGGAAAATAGTGACAATAAGTTCAAGCTTATCAAATTATTCAACGTCATAGTCTCAACGCTCATTATAAAAACTTACATAACCTTATAAAATAATTCAAACCCAATCAATTAACTTGTCTCAGCAATAGCAAAGATAATAAATAATTTGCGATTAATCTTAAACTTGTATTCTCCATGATGATAAATATTTACATACCCTGAAGGTCACGAAGCTACGACCTACATTATGCACCAGTGTGTCAAAATTTTTTGCAAATATCTCGTATTTACATCGATCCTCCATATATATATATATTTATATACACAAATTTATCGATATACGTATATATACAAACGATACATCCGACTCGAATCGTTTAAAACTTCGTTATCGTCACTTCGTGAAAAGAGGTTATGTACATCTCGACGCCCCGCTCGAGCGATTTTCGTAAAAAAAAAAATTACACAATAATAATAATAACAACAACAATGACTCACAGCTGACGAGGTCCAGGCGATCGTTGGAGTTTTACGACATCGCGATTTACAACCGTTTACTTTACTTTCGTACTCGATGTGTGCGACTTGTTAATTTTGACAGTTGAAGTTCGTCGTTTTTACGTATTTTCATCCACCGCCGAAAATCACAACACGTACGATTCCTGAACGTTGCGAAGACTTGTCATCGCTCCTTGTGTCAACACGCACACACATAGATGTATTTATGTAGGCATGTAGGAACATATACACACACATATATATATATATATATGTGTATACCTACGATCGAAACGGTTGAACAATTTCAATGACGCAGCTCGCTTCAGTTCCACCTTTTCGCGTCTTGCTGGAACGATTCTGTCGCGGACGACTAGAGTAGTGCGACGAGAGGATCGCGTCTTTTGTTCCAAGTACGAATAAAAAAAAACGAGCGAATAAAAGATAATAATTGACACGAGCGAGCGTACTCGCGTGCAAACTGCGCAAATTTGTGGAACTCGATGTATACGTTGTAAAAACGCGATGTTATGCTGTAGAAGAATTACGCATCGTAATGAATACAATTAAATGTTTTACTTCGTTCGATCGATCGCGTTTTCGTCGTTAAAATTGGAAATTTGAACGAAAGAAAATAAATTTTTGTTTTTCAGGCTGCCATCTAGGTTATGTTTTTCGTACTGTGGTTGTTCAATTTTGAATTCGTCGTGATTTTGGCGGGAAATAGTATCTGACCTTTTACTTTTTTTATGCAAGGGAAAGGATAAACGATGAGTTTTTCTTTTGGAATGTTGTGATCGTAGTTACGGTTTGAGGTTATGTAGGGAATGTTGTGAATCATCGATCTAATAACTCGAGAGTGACGTTCGATAAATATATCGTTACACAGCTTTTTGTTTCTGTTGCTAACGTCATATATAGCTGAACCTCCTAACCTCGAAATTATTCTTTATTACAGTACACGCCCCGAATGCGAACAAGTTGCACTTTTATGTCAGTGCAATGTCACCGTATCTTTCGTCTTTATCGCTGAATGACGATGCATACGTCTTTATACGATGTATTACGAAATGTATTTTATACTTTCTTCGGGTATAACGAACGCGAATGACTCATTTCTGTTCCAGAGGCGCAATGTACGATCTTACAATAAAAATTTGTTAACATTTTTCCTAGCTAGTTTGATTAATTTTTTTTTTTTTTCCAGCAATTCACCCAATATGTTTATAAAGTTTGTTATCACTAAATCAATAATTAGTCAAATTAATTAAACTTATAATATAAAAGTATGAAAATATGAATTATTAATAGCGACAAATTGATTATGTTATTAATATTGGTTATTATTATTATTATTATTACTATAGCTATATAAAATATGAAGCTGAACCAGGAAGACGTCGAGTGTTCAAATCCCCTTCCAGACATTTTTTTTTTTTTTTTTTTTTTTTATATATTTTTTACAGTTTTCTCGTTTTACAGTACAGTATTACGTTTGTTGTTGTTGTTTCTCTTGATGATTTCCTTTCTCTCACTAATCTAAGTTGCAGGAAGATGAAATAGGCGAGGAGAGAAGAAAAAAAAAAAAAAAAAAAAAAAAAAAAAAAAACGAGGAGTAGGAATTTTAAATAGTCGAACGACCAATGTGACATGGGACGTCTCGGATTCGCGTCGGTAGAGAGGGATGGCTCTTTCCTTTTAAATTAAATTATAATTACAATGCTTTGTGAATTAAAATTAAAGAGAATGATAAATGGACGCGCATTTATTCTGCGCATGTATCTGCGCATGCGCCACGGATGACTGAGCGGTTTTTTTAAATTACACTTGTTGGGTCCTTGTTGTTTTTGTTTTTTTTTTATTACATTTTTTCTATCATTTCGTTATCGTAAAACTTCTTTTTTTTTTTATTATTTATCCTATTATCCCTGTTCTCTGTATTTCTTTGGAACAGAGAAATAGAGGACAAGAAAATTAAGAGTTTGCGCAATAACGATAACGGGGTCTCGCAAGACGTATCTCTCTTTTTGCTTTTTCGTTTTTATCTTTTTAAAGTTAGAAGCCGGAAAAATAAAGCATTTCGAAGCCTCAAACCAAACAAAACTCTCTCGCTCTCCCTCTCGACTGTCGCGAGAATTCTGTTTCACAATGATTCTCGAGCGTATGACTGACTTGACTATCAATAATAATGACAATAATAATAATAATAATATTAATAATAATAATAGTAATAATAATAATAATAATATTATAATAATATTAAACGTTGAGACGCGAAAGAAGTAAAATTCGTTTCGTTTCGCGTATCAAAGTTGTACAATCGGCACACCAATCGCGTGTTTCACTGTAAAACATTGGCGTTATGGCGTTTACATTTTTTTTCATCTTGTTATTATTTTTTTAATTTTTTTTCTTTTTTTTTAAGTTTGTTTTCTTTTCTTTTCTCCTTTATGTTTGCTTTGTTTGTATATACGAAGAAAAATAATAATCGCAATAGGCCGGACCCTTTTGAAAAATTACAAGGTGATCCGTGAAAAGTTTGGAAGAAAAAAAAAAAAAAAAACCAAAAAAAGTTATTTATAAAAATAAATTACTTTTTTGTTTGTTTGTTTGTTTGTTTATCGATGAAACACGGTAAAGCGCGGATTGAACAAGCTCGTGGGTCTCGGTAAACGCTGCTACGATGATTATTCGATCTCGTTCGTCTCTCTGTCTCTCTTTCTTCTTTCTTCTCTTCCTCTTTCCTCTTTCTTCTTTCTTCTTTTTCATCTTCTTTTAATTACACATATTTCGTTTACGACAATAAATAAATCAAATAAATAAATAATTCTGTGCTTTCGATCTTTTGTTCTTTTTCTTTTTTTTCGTTTTTCGTTTTTTCTTACTCTTCGTTTTTTTTTTTTTGTTTGTTTGTTTGTTTGCTGTTGTTTCCTTAGCGTTTCGACACCGCGTTATTAAATTCGATAATAGGATTTACAAAATACAGTTTGCGGCTCTTTCCCCTCGTTTTTTCTTTTTTGTTTTCTTTCTTTCTTTCTTTCTTTTTCTCTCTCTCTCTCTCTTTCTCTTTTGTTTTTCTTCGGTATTCTCTCTCGTTATCGTGAAGAAAACAACGGTGGCTCCTTCTTCTCGTGTCGCAACAGCCGCGATTCGTAAAAAAATAGGCATTTTTTTTCTTCTTATTTCTTCTTTTTCATCATTTCTCTCCTTTCTTCGTTTCATTTAGTTCTCTCACTTTTTCTCACTATCTCTCATTCTCCTCGAGTGTTCGTTACTTAACGTCGAGAGCCTATGATTCGTCCCAATTTTCTTCGTTCCAATGAAAATTCCTTTCGCCAATGAAAATTCCTTTCGCCAAGAAAAATTAGTCAATTTTTTGTTTTTTCTCTTCCTTTGTTTTTTTTCCTGGCACTTTTCCTTTTTCTCTTCAAACTCTCGCTCTCTGTCTCTCCTTTCCATTACCTGTTTTATCCAGTCGTTAAATATTTCGATACACGCGGCATTGTGTGTATTCGTAATTTCGTTTCGAACAAAAAGAAGAAAACAAAACGACGAAAAAAAAAATGTTTTTTTCTTCTTCCAATCATTGTTTTTGTTTTCGTTGGAACAATATCGATAATCGATTCTCACGTTGCCAATCGTGTTTTAATTAATATGTTGTTCCCATCAGCTATGCTGGATATGGCAGATTTCTTTTTTTCTTTTGTTTTTCCTTTATAAATATCGTTTATTGTGATTTTCTTTTTGGCATCAAGGTCGCCAAAGGCTCGTCCTCTTCAACGAATTCTCGTGCAAGCTCGTCTTCCGTTCAACGGAAAGAACAACGCGACACACTTTATTTTATCATCGTTTGATTTTTCCTTCTGTGTAATTTGTTTTCCTTCTGCTTTTGTCTCACTTTTTTCTTTTCATATTTCTTGATAATACATTCCTTTGTCTTCGAATGCTCGCGTATATCGGATCGTGTCGGTGGTAAAAATCGGCGAAAGTGAAGTTCGTCGCTGGTGTCTTCTTTCTTTTCCATAAATTGATAATTCCTCGTTCCAACTTTGTCAATTTCGTCTTGAGAATTTTCTCTTTCTCGAGGGCTCTTCCTCTCTTTCTTATTCTCGTCTCTTCCTTCTTCTTGTTTCTCTTTCCATTTTTGTTGCAAAGTGTGCGTTCTTGCTTATTTTCTTAGGTGTCGATGCGGGTTTAAGGGGGATGGTTTGTCGAGAAGGGATATTGTACGTATGTGTTCCCAATGTGTCCGACGAGATCCTCGGTGGTTCATGGACTTGTTTAAAGATCGGACTCGCCGTACAAGGCTGTCGAGAAGGAGCGATAGTCCAGTGCGCCTGGCTGAGCGTTCTGTCCCTTGTACGGTGGCATTCGCTGGATACAATATTCAGCTTGATCCGGTGGCAATTCTCTCCTCAATTCATCGGCTAGGATGTACGGCTATATTTGTTTTTTTTTAATAAAGAAAAAGAAAACGTAAGGTTGATGAATCTTATAAACATTAATGGTATGATTAAGAAGAAGTAATTAATTTCTTTGATAAGAAAAAATAATGGAGAATTTACCTTGTCACCGGCGAGAATGCGGAAACTGTCGATAACTTGTTCCGCGGTGTCGGTATCGGTCGATTCGCGAGTCATGAAATCGAGGAAGGCGTCGAAGTGAACGTAACCAGAACTGTTGGGATCGACGATAGCGAGAATACGTTGGAAATCAATGTCACCCTGTCTATCCTTGCCAATCGAGTAGCCAAGAGAAACGAGACAAGATTTGAACTCATCCGGTGCTAATCTGCCTGTTCTGTTCTTGTCAAAGTGATTAAAGCTGCTGCGGAACTCGTTCAGTTGATCTTGCGTGATACCCTTGGAGAAAAGAGAAAATATATTTTAATACTTTTGTAAATTCTTTAATTCGAGACAATTGAACGTTGGGAAGGTTTGTTTTGTTTATTTACCTTGGAATCTCGGGTGAGAATTTGATTCTCGACCTCGTTGATGTTGCGATTGATCGACGTTAAGAGCTGTTCCCAACCGACGCGCAGAGTTTCCATCGTGTATTGAGTGTAACGATTCTCGAATATCATACCTTCTTGTACCGCTTGATGAATCTTTTCTAATTCCTCGAGATGCGCTTTGTATTGGTAAACAGCTTGTTCGTATTCTTTGAGTCGATGAAGCTGATCCTCCAAGGTTCCTTGGAGACCAAGACCGATGGCTGTAACAGCATCCAACTGGCGCTCGATCCAGGGTCCAACAGCGTTGGCCTTCTCTGCGAATTGTCGTCGCAGAAGCTCGTTGTCTTTGTTAAATAATTAAGGCAAATTCACTGCGAAGATAATTGTAAAGTTGGATGGATGATCTGCGATAAAAAGGATACTCTGCTGTTTGCGAAGTTCAGCTGCGAGAGTTCCATCGCGCTGAGGAACCAATTGTCTGACATCGCTCCATTTCTTGGTTAGATCCTGAAAAATTGATTGTTTCGCTTGAGATTATGACTTGATATTTCTTCTATCTTTGTTAATTTTGTTATTTTACTGAGATTAAAGGGACTAAATTTTCTAAGAATTGTTTACCAGCGCTGTGAGAGTGGTGTATGGATTCTCCAGACCTCCAGGGATCTGGAATTGCTTGACGATGGACTCGACCTCGCGAACGAGACCGACGATCGAGTTGTACTCTTTGTCCGCCTCGCCTAGGGTAGCCTTGAAGGCGGCATGGGCATCCATGAGTCCCTGTATCTCCTCCATCGTGTGAACGATGAACATATCGACTAGATCCTCTCGTGTACCGTCCAACCAGTTGTTGAATGGCTGTGAGATGGAAGCGATGATTAAAAATAAATAAAAGAACAAGATAGTTTAGATTTAGTTTGAGACTTACAGCGGCGCGTTTGGCAAACTCCAAGTGAAGCACATCGATCTTCTCAAGAATGCGCTCTGCCTCGTCTAGAGCTTGACGCCTGCGTTGAGTAAGTGTACCCAAACGATCCCATTGATCACAGATGCGCTGGCATCTCGCGTTAACAGAGGCACTATCATGATATTCCAAGGTACTGAAAATTGGATTTCTGAATTAATTACAGTTTTCTAGACGGTAAGTAATGTTTTCATGTTTTAAATGGATGTTGGACATGTGCGGTACACCAAAAGATGGATTGTACGCAGACCCATCGCAAAGTTAAATTAGGGAAGTTGGTAATATGGAGGAAAATATAGACATTAGAACACGAAATTTAAGAAAGACTATTAGTTTGTCGACTTTTCTAATACATACTTGAGTTCCTGAGCAATAGCAGCGATCTGTTCAACACGATCCTGATGAGCAGCGAGATCGGACTCGAAAGCCTCGTGTTTCTTTTTCAAGGCCTTCAGCTCGTTCAGCTTGCACTGGCGGAAGTGCTGAGATGTAAGCATCTCTTCCTTACCAGCGGTCCAGTCTTCATGCGCATCAGCCTTGTGCTTGAACTTTTGGGCCAAATGCTCGAGGCGCTCAAGGCGCATCATCTCCGATAGTAGCCACTCCTCGAATGATTTCTCACCGAGTTCCAGACCTGAATAAATACATAAAACTCAGATCAGTCCAAAGGATACAAGATACAGATGAAATTTGTTAAATTCTCGAATAAAACAAAATTTCTCATACCTTTCCAAGCTTTGTTGATGTCAGAGACCATTTTTCCCTCGGTAGGCATGTAAGCCGGTCGGTTGCTCAGCCTGAGCTTCGTCTGCAGCGTATTAAAGTTAGTCTCGAGCTTAGCTTTCTGCTCGACGCGGGGAGGCTTGTGCTTGCGACGATAAGTTCTGTATTCCTCTAGTTTCTTCTGGCAACCGGCTAGAGAATTGTCAGTCTGACGACTCGCTAACCATGGCATGGTTCGTCTTATCCATTCGAGAAGATCCGAGGCCAAACGTTCGTACTCTTCCATGAGCCTCTCATTTTCCTGATTAACCTTCAGTACCTTGCAGATTCTATTAGCCGCAGTCTCAGCCTGCGGAACAAGATAATTTCTACTTTAGTAAATGATCCATCGAATAGCGCTAAAATTAATTTAATAGTTTCTTCTTCATCCATACTCGATTCATGCCACGTGCCAATAAATCTTGAAGCGCTCACAGCGATAATTACAAAGTTGCAACGCAAACCATATCGGTGGCTCGATTTGACAAAAACATTATCATAGCGCGATAAAACAAAAAAACAGAGAAAATATAAAAGCAATTTCATTCATTGTTAACACACCTTTTGCGCACCACTGAAACAATGGTAGTACGAGGAGACGTAGGTCATCACCGCCCTCTCGTCCGGCATAGCCGTGTTTCGCATGTCTAAAAAAATACAGTCAGTCGACACTCAAACCATGCTTTGTTAGAGAGAATAAAAAAATGGTGTTGGGGGCAAACACGAATTAAAAATAAAGAACACGACATGGAAATTAATCAAAGTATGTTATGATCGATCGTCAAGTCGATTGGAAAAAGCAGAACAGCGTTGAAATTGCAAATGTACTTTGACGATGAAAAAACAAGAAGAAACAATCTTGCATTTTTCAACGCTGTTTTCATTTTCCTCAGGTACGAACAAGTCCGAGATTGTCATGACGCCAGAATTCTATGTAATTCAGGGTAATCGAGTGCTGTTAGAGTCAAGCGCAAGTTCAAACGTTTTTATGGTTGTGGCGAGGGTAAACAAAAAATAAGAAAATAAATGAATAGAGAAAGAGGGTCGGGTCGAAGGGTGAAAAAGAGAAAAACAAATAACTGAATATTGCGATAAGTGAAGAAACAACGCGGAGCTCTTTTTTTGCGCTGACCTGCTGGGCACCCTGGAAAGCGTGGTAGTAGCAGGACACATAGGTCATGATCGCCCTTTCGTCCGGCTTGGGTGTGTTGATCAAATCTATATCGAATCATCAGACATTATCATTTTCGTCGAACCGAGTGAATTGACAAAACGAAGGATTCGACACCGACGAATGGCTGTTCTTGCTTTTTTGTACAAATCCACAGCGGGACAGTAAGAATCTTAAAAAAACACGACTGCGAAAGATCACTAAAAGATTAAATCATCAACGTCGCAGGAGGAAATTAACTACGTGAGAACATTATTGACGCCATTGACTCTGAGAGATTCTCGAAACGATAAGAAAATATTGATTATTGTTCGCAGGAGGTGATTTAACAACCCCGAGGGTTGAGAATAAAAGTCTCACCGTCGGGATCCAACATGCGGGGAATGTCGAGATATTTCTCGGCCACGTCGAACGCCGTGTTGAGATTCTCGAGGGGATTGTCCTTGCTCAGCTTGTTGTAATCAATGAGATCGGGACGATGACGATGAATGAGAGCGCAAAATGCAAGACCATCCTTGAACGATAGATGGAAATTCTGAACGTTGACATTCTTGTAAGGCGCTGTCTTGCGCTGACACCAGAGCAAGAGACCCTCCTTCGCAGTCATCTCTTCCACGGAGATATCCTGAATGGCGAAGCGAAGGATAATCGTCCAGATCATTCCCAATGTCATTTTCAAATTGCCATCGACGATTTCTAAAAAATTGTACAAGAATTTTAATGATGCAGTTTTCTTTTTTAAGTTATTGCTTTTAATTCTAGAGAAATGTCTTTTTCAACCAACCCTCGGCACCGATGGAAACCAGTTTAACTCCTTTGCTCGCTATGTAGTCCAGCGCTTTGTTTACATTGGCAATTTTGTGGAAACGCATTTTTCCACGGTCAGGTCTTGGCAGAGTCTCGCCAGATATCACCTCGAGCAAAAGCATGAGTTTCAGGCCATTCCTGAAGTCGTCCTCGATCGAATCGATGGCCGTGCCGGCTTTTCGAAGATGCGAATTGCACCATGCTGTGAAGGTCTGCAAGAAAACAAGAAAAAGGTCAAAACTAACCTAAAAATTATCTCACTTTTTCATTTCAATAAAATTCCTTAGTTGAAATAAGAAATGACATACAACCATGAAATTCATAGATAACCATGATCCTTTTTTATAAAACAGGCCTCTAGGAATTTGTTCAGGATTCTCCTTGGCATATTATCCAGACCAGTTTATCAAAAATAAAATTCCAATATCAACATAACCTCTTATAGATATGTACTTTTGTAACTACAATAAAAAAGAATTCAGACTGACCCATGAATACAAAATATGCACAAGATTAAAGATAAACCTAGTTATTTATAAATAACAGAGTTATTTATAAAAAGTATAAAAATTTGTCACAAATAGGTTATACCCATAGCTGGCAATCCTGTTTATAAAAGCGCGCATTATTCAAACGCGACCAATCTCATCAACTTTACATCGAATGGAGAATAATAAAATGCTCTACAATAATGATTTATTTATTAGATAATTAATTCGCAGTCGATAAAATACATACTGTGTTTCCCTTACCCCTCGAACATAACCCTAACCAAAACTCCCTAAATACACAAAAATGTCAACCATCTTGACATTGGCTCCAAGCATTGCCACCGACATGAACTTAGCAACGAATAACTCGTAATTTTTCTCGCAATTTTCGAACGACCCCAAGTTCCTAACCGTTAAATATCTCGATGGCAGAAAATTCGCTGACCCACCATCAACGTAGGAAAGTTGACACGACGTCCACGCTCTATTTCACGTTGGATTTATAAATATATATACACGCATATACATATATCGATAACGTGCGACAAATCGCCCTCTCGAGGAGAAACGAAAAAAAAAAAAAAAAAAAAAAAAAATTTTGCTCGTCTCGTAAACGAAACAATCTATGGCTGACAGTCAATTTTTTATTTTTCTACTGGAACGACGACGTAAGCATCGCGTGTTATTTTTCTTCCATGCGACGATATCGGGGAAAGAATTTTTTCTTTTTTTTCTTTTAGTGGCTCGATAGTGGAAACGAATGGGAATACATATTGTGGAATCGAGATTTAAGACGATGAGGCGTCTTGGCGTATATTTTCGTAACGACCCCGATCCCTCTCGCTATATATATCTAGTGTCCTGATTCTCGCCGCGGCCGCCTCTATCGCTGTGTCGCTTCGGACTCTTCGTAACCGTTCGGTCTCTCGTGTCAGCGTCGACCCGCGGATTGAGAGACGGATTTTTATTTTTTTCGAATGTTTTTTTTTTTATGACCGATTACGACGAGACTGCCCCCTCCCACTTCTCTCACGAATTCCGTTAATTAACCGGTAATTTAATTCCACGGGGGACGTTGATGAGGAATGTATGGGGCGTTCCTTGTCGATTGGGGCAAATTTTTTTGTTTGAAAAATTCTCCAACAAATTTCGCGATTCACAAAATGGCGGACATTTTTTTTTTTTGAATTGTTCGAATTTTTTTTTTTCTTTTTTCGGACTTTATATGCTTCGCGTTTGTTTACGAATGAGTCGAGCAACGGGATTTGAGAATTAGGAACGATTTTAACGACGACGCTGCCGTGAAGAAAAAATAAATTCTCGAAATTTTGGAGGTCGTTAAGGACGTCCGCTGGGCTGCTTTTCGATGCGGCTGACGCGAGGCGTCGTAATTAATCGTCCGGAAAATAAATCTCGGTCGGATCGAGGCTTAACGGTAAGAGATAATAATTTAAAATTAGACAAATCGATAATCGATCGATTTTTCAAATTTTAATTATGCAATTATTATTAAAAAATTAATTTATTAAAAAAATTAAATTATTAATCAAAAATTATTTAAAGAACAATTTGTCGAACGAAAAGCAAATTTGTCTGGAATAAATTGGGAGAAAAAAAATAGTCGTGACACGTGGCGACGCCTTGCGGGAAAAAAAGACAACGCAGGTGGACGAAAAAAAAGCTCGTGGTGGCGGTAGCTAAAAATGTTAATTTGTTTTTTTCATTTTTCCGTTTTTTTTTTTTGTTTTTTGTTTCAAGTTCGAGCCGGCACTCGACAGAGGCCTCTCTCTTTCGGCGCGCAGGCCGCGAGGGGAATATTGCCTGAAACTTAATACGGGCGGCGTTAAAGCTTGGCGGGCCAAAATTGGACATGAGCCACCCTAACCTGAAGCAGCGTGGTGCCTCTACCGTTCTATTTGTAAAACATCGAGTCCTCCCGCGCCGATGCCGACGACGCCTTACCCCCAAACCCGCCGTGCGATCTTTCACAAATCGCTATCCCCGCGATGCCGAAAAATCTTTCTCTCTCTCTCTCTCTCTCATTCGTTTCTTTTCATCGAATTTGTGAGAATTTTTTTCGCTTCTTTATTAGAAAATATAAATAACACAGAAAGAGCTTATCGCTTCGGGAAAAAAAAAAAAATCTGTCAAAATAAATTCAAAAAACAAAATCAACCGAAACAAAAATTTATGACATTTTGGATTTTGCAAAATTTGTACCAATTCCAATTTTTGCAAAATAATATAATGAAAAATGGATTTGAATAATCAGATTGTTCTCAAATGAAATAAAAATCATCGAATTAAATCTTTATCAATAAAAATTAATTGTATTTACCATCGATGATAATCTCTCGATTGATAACGATAATTATCTCGTTTATTGGATACGTAAAATTATTAAAAAACAATTAAATCCAATCGTAGAATTAAATCGCCTCTTGCGACTCGTGATAAAATCGTTTTATAAGTGAATAAGGTGGCAGGTGTTTTTTTGGCAATTGAAACGGTAAGGGGAGGGGGGCAGGTGACGCCCTACGTATCGTTTCTCTCGCGTAAACGCACGTTGTCGACGATAATCGAATGTTTGCCCGGAAACCGTTCGACACGGTTTGTTCCGGTCTCGAGTAACGTTTTGTGTGATTTTTTTCTTCTTTTTATTTTTGTAATGTTTTTTTAACAACCTAAACTCGCCACAAGCATTTTCGAAAGAGGAAAGATTTTTGGCAGATCGAATTACTCAGATTGTTATACAGACTACACGCGAATACATGCGACACTAATGTGTCATATGACGGTCAAATGACCGAACGTGGTGGTAAAGTGACCGAATAAATGACGGTCAAATGACGGTCAGATGACGATAAATGACGGTCAAATTACGATAAATGACGGTCAAATTACGATAAATGGTGGTCAAATAACCTTGCATGCCGGTCAAATAACCTTGCATGCCGGTCAAATAACCGTGCATAACGATGCTCAGCGACGGTCATTTGACGCAACTTAAAAATTACCGGTCATTTTACAATTCACACACAAAGTACATTGTACAAAATGCTTTTGCGAATCTCTCAGATGGTTCGGTGTGGTATTTGCGATTGCGAGAGATCCCTGTCCGGTATTCAGGCCATCCACTCGCTCATAGCGGAATTAGAAAGACGGAATGGGAGGTGGGGGGATGAAAGAAAAAAGTCTATTAACGCCTCTTAGAATCGCACGTACGATCCCGGCTCGTATACCTTTCCGGTTTTTCCACATTGAATCACGCACTCTTCGCGACAAAATCCACGATTAAGAAATTATCGAAGCATTTACGATCTTTTTTACATTTTTTTTATTTCCACTAAATTTTGGTCTAAAAAAAATTTTTTTTTTTAACCCAAAAAAGAAAATTTGTATTTGTAAAGAAAAGAAAATAACGGATAGGTAAATCCCTGCCCTATTTGAACCAAATCGTCTCGACGCCTCGTCGAGTCATGAATCGGTCATAGTGGAACTCGATTAAAAAAAAAAAAAAAAAAAAAAACCGGCGCCGTTTACAAGAAAGACGGAAGAGTCGAGACCGCACAAGTGTCCCTTTCTTTCCGCTCGCTATGGTTACTCATCGACTACGTACGATCCAAAATTATTCAAGATGTGTTTTTTTCAATAAAAAAAAAAATAAAAAAAAAAAAAAAAAAAAAAAAATTAATAATTAAATCGAACTTAATTTTGAACTCGATCAGAGCAATTAAAAATAATGAAATTCGAACACATTGCATAACGTAAGAACGTGAGAACTCTGGGACGAAAAATATGGAGATGGAAAGATGTGAATCGAAGAACTCGAAACAGGAAGTGGCTTTGAGAGGACTGTCACGTGGTACACGTGTAACTCCTAGAAATAAAATTTTGTGTCGAGGATTGACGTATGTATATATATATATAGTGAAGTGTGCATTTACAGTGGATCTGGGGGAACGACGATGGTGACGAGAGAGTTGTCGAACGGAAACGGAAGAGAGAATAACGACAATGGTACTTGGTACATTATCGAAGGGGAATGGAGAAAGAAGAGTCGTGAATTGATAAGGCGATGGTCATAATAATGATAACAGGATTCTAATAATAATGTCGTTATCATCGTTATTATCTTGGTAGTATGATAACTCGAGTGCGCATGAGTAAGAATGCGCGGGGTACCACGTGACTGCATTGTAATTGCAGCATGTTGCCCACCTCGAATTTTAATTTCGCCATAACTTCTCAGTTTTTTCACGAAACGTCGTGAAAATTTTTGAGGACGTGTATGAAAGTGGCAAGAATTAGTTGAGAGTGAAAGAAATAATGCGATTTGTTTATTAAGTCGGGAATAAAATAAAATTGGTGAGCGAGATGTATCGAGCGAATTTTGAATCGACGATTATACGAAAGATAACACGTGGATGGGTGATTAAAAATATGTAATGGATTTGTGCCATTGACGAGAATACGGGACAACTGTCGTTTTCGCGAAAACGTTTGTCCTCGCGGCACAATAAATTCTCGAATTCTCGAGGTGGACAATTCTCGCGTCCACCTCGCGACTTTAATAATTTATTACTTCGCGGCTAGGAATTCTTCGAGAAAGATAATAGTGTAGATGGATTCTCAACGATGGCACGGATCCATGACGCATTATTAATCACTCCTCGCTGTCGTACTTTCGGTGTAATCCGATGATAAAAAATTCGTACTAGTTCGTTTTTTGGCCACCGGACGGTCGACGCGCTATACCCTCGACTGTTAAGGTCACGAGTATAATCCCGAGTAACAAGATCTCGCGAGACCCTAGCATCTTAGATCCAACGCGTATTAGATCCAAAGCCACGGAACACATACGCGAGTATAAGTCCGTTATCATCGCATAACGATCGGGCTTAGTCAAAGTGGTATATGGTCACGACGAGTGGGTCACCCGATTCCAATCCGAGATTTGGCGCGCGGCCTAAACATCCTCTACAAAGGTTAACGATCCTCGCGTCATCGAAAACTTAGTGCGCCATGCGACTGACGCTGGATGCGGAACAGCCTCTACGGTTAAACGATTGCAATAGTAGGTTGAATACAAGATTCGTTGCTGAAGCTGCGCAGGCTCTGTCTCACTTTTTCTCTCTCCTTCCCCCTCCCTCTCGCTCCCTCGTCTCTCCTACGAGTCCGAAGCAACGGAGACAACGTCACGGGGCATTTACGTTAGGACGTTAACCTTGAAAATCCTCGGCGCTCGGTAGTTGGAATATAATTCTTCGATGCGAGGGAGTTAGTCCCGGCTTAACCAGCAATACCACGTGACTCATTCTCCCCCATAGACGGCCATTTTTTTTTACCAAACGTGTCGAGTGCATTCGCACTATTTATCAGTTAGCAACACTGTTAAAACTGCCAAGTGTCGACATCTGTACTTCGAGCTTTAAATTAACAGTGACAATGCCGACAGTATTTCATCTCGATTTCTATCTTTTGGCTCGCGGCTCGACCATCGAGGGTCCACGATGTTTTTAGGCAAATGGCGCAATGAATGTCTATCTTGACGCCTTGAATAGGGAAAAGGAATGTAAATCTTCGGTACTCGACATTTTTCTGACTGTTATTCGGTAATCCGGGCACTTTTTCAATGTCGTTCGAGCTTTTGGAAGACTCGCGAAAAGTGTACAGTCTTGATGAAAAGTTAATTTTAGGTTAGAAGTAGAGTGAGACCTTCGCTACGACAAAATGGCGGATGGAATTTTTACGAAATGGCGGACGGACGATATCTTTGACAAAATGGCGGACGGACGCCATCTTTGACAAAGTTGCATAAATCTCCATATTTCTAGTTTAGAACGATGATTTATCGTCGGTAAAACAGGAAATTGGATAAAAATAAAAAATCCTGATGAAATCTCAATTTTAGGTTAGAACTCGTGTTCGACTTTCGCTACGACAAAATGACGGACGAACGCCATCTTTGACAAAATTGCATCAATCTTCATATTTCTAATTTAGAGCGATGATTTATCGTCGGTAAAACAGGAAATTGGATAAAAATAAAAATTCCTGATGAAAAATCAATTTTAGGTTAGAACTCGTGTTCGACCTTCGCTACGACAAAATGGCGGACGGAATTTTCACAAAATGGCGTCCGTCCGCCATCTTTGACAAAACTGCATCAATCTCCATATTTCTAATTTAGAACGATGATTTATCGTCGGTAAAACAGGAAATTGAAGAAAAATAAAAATTCCTGATGAAAACTCAATTTTAGGTTAGAACTCGTGTTCGACCTTCGCTACGACAAAATGGCGGACGGACGCCATCTTTGACAAAATTGCATCAATCTCCATATTTCTAATTTAGAACGATGATTTATCGTCGGTAAAACAAGAAATTGGATAAAAATAACAATTCCTGACAAAAACTCAATTTTAGGTTAGAACTCGTGTTCGACTTTCGCTACGACAAAATGGCGGATGGAATTTTCATAAAATGGCGTCCGTCCGCCATCTTTGAGAAAACTGCCTGAATCTCCATATTTCTAGTTTAGAACGATGATTTATCGTCGGTAAAATAAGAAATTGGATAAAAATAACAATTCCTGACAAAAACTCACTTTTAGGTTAGAACTCGAGTTCGACCTTCGCTACGACAAAATGGCGGATGGAATTTTCACAAAATGGTGTCCGTCCGCCATCTTTGACAAAACTGCCTCAATCTCCATATTTCTAGTTTAGAACAATGATTTATCGTCGATAAAATAGGAAATTTGATAAAAATAAAATAAAAATAAATTAAAATAGCGGTCCAGGGAGAAATTGAGATACAACCAGATATGACTTCCTGTAAACAGGCGCCCAATACCGAAGGTCCTCGACCTCGCCACGGCGAGTCTACACTATTTTTAAGTGACCGATACATCCGTCTATATCCTACATTTATTTATAAACCGATCTTCCGACGTAGGTAATGATAGAAGCGAATACTCGCTATACGCAGGGTTACCATTTTATACGTTTCGGCATGCTTGGTCGATTATTCATTTTCCGTTTCGGTTCTTCGATATAACGCTCGCGTAATAAATACGAGAGCGGGCACGCGATGATTTATACGTAACGATGGCTTTGGGGAAAAAAAATCAAAATTTATCGAATTTCGAAAAATAAAATTTTTTTTTGAAAAATTTCTTGAAAATAAAAATAAAAAATTTGTCAATATTTTAGGATAAGAATAAACAAATTATTGAGAGATTATTAATAATCAATAAATAATAATAATTTTGAAAAATAAGAATTAAAAAAAAAAATCATATTTTTGAAAAATTTGAAAAAAAAAAAAAAAAAAAAAAAAAAAAAAATCTTTTTTTGAAAAATTTGATAAAAATAATAGATAATTTTTAATTATTTTACATTAAGGATAGATAAATAATCGAGAAATTATTGATAATTAATAAATAATAATAATTTTGAAAAATACAAAATTCAATAAAATTCGAAATTTTCGATCAATTATCAATTTTCAGTTTCGATTCTCAGACGTAACGCTCCTCTAATAAATACAAGGACAATGATTTACACGAAACAAAGAAACTTAGCAAAAAAAAAAAATTTATTTTTCAAAAAAATTTTTTTTTTAATTCGAAAAAAAAATTTTTTTTTTTTAATTTGTTAAGAAAAATAGTAAAAAATTTGTAATTATTTTACGATAAGGATAAACAAATAATCGAGAGATTATTAATAATTAATAAATAATAATAATTTTGAAAAGAACGAAATTTAAAAAAAATCGATTTCGCTTTCGACCACGACGAGAATTTGGAATTTTCTTGGATCGAGACCGAGAGTGGTGACGAATTCGCGTGTCTCGTCTCTTATCGAAGGAAGATCAACACTCGAAAGAAGATAAGAATACGACATACAGATGTGAGTGTTTGAAATAATGAAACTGTTTTCAGTTTTATTCTCTCAAGATAGAGAACAGATATGTTTTCGATTTTAGAACGAAGTAGAAAAAAAAATATCTCTCGTATCATAAATTTTTGATTTTTTTCTATTCGATCAAAAATTTGAAAATTTTGTGATAGGTTAAAATCATAAAAAGAAACGTCGTTGAAAGTTCAATGTTCGATGATAATTGTGGCAAAAAAAAAACAATCCAACTTTTAAAAAAATTTTTTGAAAAATTTTTGAAAAAATTTTTTTTTTATATTTTTCTATAATTATTATTTATAATACAACGTTCTCATTATTCCCGTTGCATTTTCAATCGTTCTTCATAAAAAGAACAAATTTTCTTCCATAAAGTCAAAAATAATTTTTGGCAATTCAAAAAACGTGAAAAATTTTGAAAATCTTCCAAAAATGTTTGATTTTTTTCTATTCGATAAAAAATTTGAAAATTTCGTAATACGATAAAATCATAAAAAGAAACTTCGTTGGAAAGTTCAATGTTCGATGATAATTGTGCCAAAAAAAAAACAATCCAAGTTTTAAAAAAATTTTTTGAAAAATTTTTGAAAAAAATTATTTTTTTATATTTTTCTATAATTATTATTTATAATACAACGTTCTCATTATTCCCGTTGCATTTTCAATCGTTCTTCATAAAAAGAAACAAATTTTCTTCCATAAAGTCAAAAATAATTTTTTGGCAATTGAAAGAGCGTGAAAATTTTTGAAAATCTTCCCAAAATTTTACTGAATGACCGAACGATATTTTACGTTAAACATTGACGTAATAACGCGATGCATAATAATTTTCGCGGAGGCCAACTTTGTGAAAATGAGTCAGACGACGCAATTATTTTCGTCATAAAGTTGACCAAAAATACATTTTGCCCGAAGGGCTTCTCTATAACGCGATTTTCTTTTCTCGTACGTGCGAGAAACGCGCCGCGGGCTCGTGGCACGGCCTGGGCGTTCAGTGCGTTAAGAAGCCTTGAGCCAGCTAGGTGGTCTGCCAAAATTTCGTTAAAACGTCATCTACGCGTGCCAGGCGGCATAGTCCCGCGCTAACAAACGACCGAGAGTCGTCTCGAATCGAGCCGTATAACGAATCGAGAACGGGAACGACCGCTCGCGGCGTTTTCGATCGAAAATAACAATGGCGTATCGAATTAAAAAGAAAAAAGAAAAAAAAAAAATTTCTACCCAACTAGAACATAATTAAAAAATTTCGCCAATTTTTCAACCCGTTCCATCTTTGTCCCAATTTTTTCGAACGATTTTTACCCTATTTACGCTATTTGAAAGATTTCAAGGTCGTTGTATTGACCAATGACCTTGAGATCACGATTATGTTACACGGTTTACTAAAATCTAATGTCCAATGCGTAACGGAAGAAGTGGATCGACTGTAGCGCCACCGTGTCGCGGTTGGCGGGAGTTTGAAATTTGGAGGTTAGACTCCTACCATAGACTCGACATTAAGCTTCGTAACAATCGTTTGAATCGACCGAGCGTCTTGAAACCTGAACGTATCGATTAGTTCACTTTTCCCCCATCCGGTGTATCATTTTCTATTCTTACAAACAATTTTTAGATAGAGAAAATGAGTCTTGAACTTCCCAGGTGGACGCGCGACTCGAGTATCGCCTCGCGAAGCGCTCGATCGACGCGTATTCGTACGGAATCGATGTCGAACGCGGTCTCAGCCCCCGGGAATATAACCACCTATCTATCTACCTACTGGTAAAACCAACTTGGCTCGACCTTTGCCGCTAGCACGATAGATCGAGTCAGCGAGAGAGAGAAAACTTTGCATGATGCTTGGTGTTGCCCCGGTGCCTGAACCCGAGGGCGAGAAAATGAGAGCGGCGCGCATTCTCCGTCCCGACTTATTTCTCTCTAATCATAAAACTCTAGATCGAATCTAAATTTTGTAATAAGAAAAAAAAAAAAAAAAAAAAAAAAATTAAAAATTAATCAATTAATTTTTTTCTAAAAAATCTAAGCACAGAAATAGACTTCTATCTTATTATTCTCAAATTTTATTTACTCGTAAAAAAAAAACATGAAAGGGAAAGAAACATAAATTTAAATAAAACCCGGAATAATAATTCTTTACGTTCCTAACCTTATTAAAGTTCACGTAAAAAATTTTTTTATCATCGATTAATCATCAGGAAAATTTAGAACGTGTGTATAGAACAAAATCGTGTTAATCCGGTTTCGTCGGTTGAAATAGTTCGAGTTACGTGTCTTTCTCTCGAACGTCGAGGCGAACACAAAAAAGAAATCTAAAAAATAAAAGAAAAAAAAAAAATCGATACTAAAATTATAATTTACAGCAAGAAATATTTTTTTTAATTTTTGATAAAAAAAAATTTTTTTTTTTTTTGAAAAGCAAAAAATTTTTTTCGAAAATTCAATTTTAAAATTAGACAGTTACGTCGATAGTTATAGGGGAGATCGAGTCCCGTACGAGATATCGTAAAAAGCCCGTGTGTATAATACGGTTAAAAAGATAGCGAGTGTATGGAACGTGAGAGTCGCAAGAATTTTTTTTCTGGCAAAGTGAAGGTATAAGTAAGCGGAGAGAACTCGAAAGTATGCGCGCGACTTGTCTAGCCCCAGAGGCTTTACCCGTGTAATATACGGGGCGCATGCAGTCGCACGCATACTCGAAACGAAGAAAAATGACGGTCATTTTTCGGGTCAACGTCAAATAACGGTAATATGACGATACGATTTTTTTTTTTAAATAAAATAAACATTAATTGGAAAATTAATCAACAATCAGCTGCAAAAATGATCGAATTAATTAAAAAACATTGAAAAAAAAAAATTCTCGATTAATTAATTCAAAAACAAAAAAAAATTATCCAGATACGTTCAAAATTTCCCAAGAATATCGCATTTTTATACCTTACAATCGTACATAACCTCACAAAAAAAATCATCTCGAATTTTTAATTAGAAAAAAAAAAAAATTCCAACATAACCTAACTTCACATTGTTTCGTGAATTTCTCCTTCGTCTGCGCGAATTACTACGTAATTTCGTCTCTCACGCGCATATCTGCACGAAATTAAACAATAATCGCGATTTCTCATTGGCTAATGAAAACGACCAATCAGAACGCTCGGTTCATTCCGCGACATAACCTCACTTTTTCCATCTAATAATTTCTTACCCGAGAACACACTCACTGTCTCGTTCGACAGTTGACATCGAGAATAAAAAATGGCGTCATAAGACAGACAAAGAGAGAGAGAGAGAGAGAAAAACAATAAAAACTTTGTTTCAGCTTCCACTCACTTTTTTCTGTTGTTTCTCCCATGCTGGATCCAGTAATCCCTCGCGCTCCCACTCCTCCTCCGGCTCCATGTATCCGTCACCGTACGCCTCCATGTCGTTCATCCTTCCGCGTTAATTTAATATTTTTTCACGTTCCTTCGAGCAAAACCGAGAGAACTTGTCACGTTTTTATTTATTTATATTTTCTTCTTTCTTTTTTTTTATTATTACACACCAATTGTCGCAATTCGTAAGTGACGAAACAGCCCGTCAACGCGATTCTTCCGTTGCGAACGGTTACAAAATTCTAAAATTTTAAACGATCGAAGAAAAAAAAAAAAAAAAAAATATTTCGTTTCGTTCGAGATTATCGTATTAGTCGTATCGGCGTAAGACTCTTTTTTACCGTTGCCCGACGGCACTTGTAAAAGTTTCGAGCGATTTGAGAAAAAAAAACCGGGAAAAAAAAAAAAATGAAAAAATGAAAATAAAATTTCTAATACTCGAGGGTTCCACCCGACGGAACGAGAAGACGAAAGGTCGAATGTTTGAAAACGGTGCGAAACTGAGACGGGTGCGAATGAAAACGACCGTAGCGTGGGAGAGAGAGAGGGGGGGATAAAAGAGGAAGGGATAAGCGTGCTAGGGTAGGAAGGGGGGGGGGGGCACACACACAATGTATAGAGGTGCAGTACCCCAGAAAGCAGATGTGCGAATTTACGTTAACGTTTCCGCGACTCCGAACAATTTTTATCCCCGTATGTTTACGTGTCCATTACCCCGTATCGCGTCTCGAAGTCCGTAACGACGCCGTTCTCGAAGTCTTTTACACCACGATATAAAAACCCCCGAAACGAGTGAAAGAAAAAAAAAAAAAAAAAAAAAAAATGTACGAAGAAAAAAAAATAGTTAAAAAAAAAATAATAATAATGATAAAACGAAAGAGAGACGTGAAACGTACCCGCCAAGCCCAAGAAAACGGTTCGTGTCGTTCTTTCCCTCGCGCTGACCCCTCTGCCACGAGTCTGACACACGGTTTGCTCTTGCCGGCGCACGAGCGAACTTCCCTCCGCCCCACTCACTAACCGACGATCCCTTCTCCGCGCGTGCGCGCGCGCGCCATCGTTCGAGCTTCTCCATTACCCCGGGTACCGCGGCCCGTTGCACGACGGTACTTCTATCCCCCCTCTTCTAGTCGGGAAAATCCCCCCTCTACTACGCCCCCCCCCCTCTCTCGCGACACATTTGTCCGACGCGACATCGTCGATAGCATTACTCGTTACAAACGAAAAAAAACTCGTTTCGATCAATCGTTGGGAATGTTTGCCACTATTCTGTCAATATCACGTATATCGTACGAAAATTATTAGGATTAATGTTTGTAGAAAAATCGGGAGAATCGAAATTTCGATATTCGATTTTCACGAATGGCGAAATGATTTTTTGGTTATGTAGCTATTTTGGAACGTTCGTGTATACACTTTGGGTATGGATCGGGGATCGTGAGATTCGATAAATGTTTTCGTATAATGATAATAAATACTCACGACTCGATGAACGAGTTGAATTTTTTGGGTATCGTATGATTTTTTTTTGTATCGTTTCGAACATTCGAACGCAGCCCTGAGCTTTCGACGGATGAGATACGGTGGCGCTGTTTCGAGACTTATTTTTCTTGACCGTTGTTTTTTTGTTATTTTTTGGAATTCGCTCGGATAACGCGAAATGCAAATGACACAGTGTTACCACAGGACACTCGATGGCGTCCCGCATATATAGGTATATACAGATGTATACGAGTATTGGGATTGACAATTCGTACTATATATGTCGCAATACGAGTAAAGCTTAAGACGCGGCCGGAACTAACCTCCTACCTCCACCAACTTCTTCTCACAACGTTGTCTCGCAACTCTGTTGGAACCGGTGTCGTTCTCGTAGAACTCGAACACGTCGAAAATAGGTACGCGAGCCTCGAGACTACGGAGCCTCATTCACCCACGCCCGACCGAAATAGCACAGCACGACGATACGAGCGAAATTCCCGAAAGTGCCAGCAAGCTGACTCCATAACCGCAGGGACTAACAGGCGTTCACAGTCACACACTACACTACTGTGGCGGTGTCACCGCCATGAACTATGCTGCGAATACCTAGATGCGCAAACGGCTGTAAAATGTATGCGCGAGATGTACGGTATGGTGGCGAGCGTTGTTACCAAAAGTCAGCGCATGCGCCATCCGTCGATAACTATGATTTATTCTCTATTACTGTGGATAAGAAAAATAGTACGTTCAAACGTCCACGAGATGGCATGTTCGTACAGACGTTAAATCTGCCCACGTAGTTATAATTTCCGAATATCAAAGATCAAGAGAGTACTTACGAAGAACTAATTCACTGTCCAAAGTCCATCTGGACGTTCGTTCGTCGATCTCTAATACTTTTTTGTATCACCAATTCGTGAGACGTGTTCTTTCGGTGCTTGTTATTTTTTGTGGTTCCTGGGAATATCATCTCCACAAGATGTTATCTAGAGTGTCTGGAAATCTCGGTAGACTACCGAAAAATTTGAATAAATTCGTCAACCTACATTCGAGGCAAGTGAGAGTCCTTCGATCTTCGGTAAAGTGACAGCGTTCATGTATTTATAAATGAACAAAGTAATACGTATTTTACTTCTTTTGTTTTTTTACATTTACCAAATACGACTATTTTGAAAATTCGTTCTATAATTCGAGGTTATGTGTACTCAGATATAATTATAATTTGACAATGCGAGATGAAGAAATTAAATAGTCATCATTGAGCAATAAGGTTTTTTTTTAACGTTACGACGAATATTAAAACATATCAGGTTACCTGGTTGAATAATGTCCTTGAGACAATATCACTGTCATTATTATACACATGAGATAACTATAAGCACGTATAAATTTAAAATTCAATGCACTTTGGACTTTGTTCACTCGTTGGTCAGAGATTATCAGGCCAAGTTATTTAATCTGTGAATAAACGAAATGATCGATTGGAAATAAGAATATTAACATTTTTCGTAACGGTTGAATATTTATTTCTTTGCAGATGTCTCGCAGCACAAGCAGCGCCCAAACCCGCAGATGTCCAAAGCGAGAAAAAAACAGCGCTGAAAGAATCTGCGTCGTTCGTTACAAACATATTTCGTGGAGAAATGGAAACGAGTCAACTTTTTCCATTTCCTGAACCGCTGACCAACGAGCAGAATGAGACACTAAAAATGCTCATTGATCCGATCGAAAAGTTCTTCGAGGTAACAGATAGGCTCAAAATTATTAGGTTGATGAAGTTTTAAACTTAATTGTACGTTGTAACGTTGCAGGAGGTGAATGATCCTGTGAAAAATGATGATACCGCGACCGTCGACGAGGCAACTCAAAAAGCTATGTGGGAATTAGGCGCCTTTGGACTTCAAATTCCTGAAAAATACGGCGGAATGGGCCTAAACAATACGCAATATGGAAGATGCGTAGAGATCGTGGGTTCGCATGATTTAGCAATTGGCATTGTCCTTGGTGCTCATCAAAGTATAGGCTTCAAAGTCAGTCTAAGAAAATTTGCTTCAGATTCATTGTAAACGAATCTGGAGATGAATCTTTCCCACAGCAAAGTTCATGAATTTTCATTCTAATCGTTTTTCTCAGGGTATTTTGTTATATGGGACGCCGGAACAAAAAGAAAAATATTTGCCGAGAGTCGCAAGTCACGATTATGCAGCATTCGCGCTTACCGAGCCAGGTTACGGCTCTGATGCAATGTCGATTAAGACTCGTGCAGTAAAATCCTCCGATGGTTCTCACTACGTTCTCAATGGCAGTAAAATTTGGATCTCAAACGGTGGAATAGCGAATATTTTCACGGTTTTTGCGAAAGTACACAGCAAGGACCCGATTACTGGCGAGACAGTCGAAAAATCAACAGCGTTCATCGTCGAAAGAGACTTTGGTGGCGTCACCAGCGGTCCGCCCGAAAGGAAGATGGGAATAAAGTGTAGCAACACTGCTGAGGTTTACTTCGAGGATGTTAAGGTCCCGGTTGAGAATGTTTTAGGCGAGGAAGGACAGGGTTTCAAAGTAAGTTTGGAAATTATAACCAGCTTGCCATTAAACGCCTGACAAACAAAGAAATTTGACAAATATTATGTGTTTTGTTATGGGCAATTTAACAATTCTTTCTGCTTTTCGATGGGATCTTATCAGGTCGCTATGAACATCTTAAACAATGGAAGATTTGGTATGGCAGCTGCTCTTTCTGGTACTCAAGGTTATTGCATTAGGCGAGCGGTCGAACACGCAACTACTCGCGTTCAATTCGGAAATACGCTGGACAACTATGGAGGTATTCAAGAAAAAATTGCTCGAATGTCGATGCTCCAATATATTACGGAATCCCTCGCTTATATGATATCCGGCAACATGGACAAAGGTAGCACGGACTATGAACTCGAGGCTGCAATTTCCAAGGTAAATGACAGAAACAACGGAATGAATAAATTTACAATAATAGAGTAGAACTTGTCTTTTGAAAATAAGAAACTAAATCTTTTTATAGTGTTTTGCCTCGGAATCGGCATGGTGGGTGTGCGACGAGACGATACAAATTTTCGGTGGTATGGGATTCATGAAGGACACAGGACTGGAACGAAAATTGCGTGATCTTCGTATATTCCGTATTTTCGAAGGAGCGAATGACATTCTACGTTTGTTCACTGCTCTAACGGGAATCAAATACGCTGGTGGACATCTGAACGAGCTACAAAAAGCGTTTAAAAACCCTGCAGCTAATTTGGGACTTATCGTCGAGGAAGCAGCTAAGAGAGCCACGCGAGCCGTTGGACTTGGCTCGACGCCCAACATTTCCCACCTTGTTCATCGAGATTTGGTCGAAAGTGCAGCACTGTTGTCCAAGGTTAGTTTGATTCTTAAAGAAACAAAGAAATATGTACATATGTTCAAATTGCCAGCACCCTTCACGTTATTTGAGAATGACATAAAACATAACCTCATTTTCTTGTTTTACGTTGTAGAACGTCGAGGCTTTTGGTAAAACCATTGAATCGAGTCTGATAAAGTATGGACGTGGAATCGTCAACGAACAGTTCATGTTGAACCGAATAGCTCAGTGTACTTTCGACATATACACAATGGGCATTGTACTGAGCCGAGCGACAATGTCAGCGAACAAAAATTTACCATCAGCGAATCACGAAATTCTCATGGCACAGGCATGGTGTGACGAGGTAACTTCTTTAAATTGAAACAATTTATCCATAAATTTGAATCTAGAAAGGCTCATTAATAAACTTTTCTCGAATTACAGGCATCCAGTCGAACCAGGTATAACCTAAAAGTCGCAACTGCCAGCAAGTACACAGACTTGTTCACCAAATACGGCAAAATCTCGCGCAACGTTTGCGATGCCGGTGGTGCAGTTCAAACTAATCCCCTCGGATATTAACGATAATTTCCATAATCGTTAAAATTCCTACGTTTTTGAAATTTTTACAAAGACGTTTTATTCAGCCCTTGGCGAGACGATCCGTACCGGTTATTCGTGATTTGCATAGCGTCAGTGAATCGGTGAATTGTCGTGCTTTTCACGAAACCTTCTAACGACCCAATATATTTTGTATAACATTGAAAAATATTTTTGATCAAATTCTTTGTATACATTTATCGGGGATAAAAAGTCTTCTCGCAGGATCGATTAACACGTTGCGCCAATGAAAAGTCAATCAAAAACGGCGAACGTTCAATATTGTCGTCGTTTTAATTTCCATTAAATTTTAAACGCGTATCGACGACTGGATATTTATTTATAAATATAGCACAGCGCCTCTTCCATCGATCCAATCAGGAAATATAACTATCGTTGTTATTATACACATTCTACGAGAAGAAATGTTATTTTTTAGACGCTATTTACATTAATGATAATAATATCGCAAATATCAATGCAATTGTTGAGCTCGAGAACGAATTTAAAAATAATCAAAGCATCGAAATGAAAATAAAGCGGAGATTGATTAAACTTCACTGCGGGCGCTATAATTAATCTTTTTTTCTTTTATTTCTTTATAGTGTTTTATCTCACATAATAATAAAAAATAAACGTTTAGTTTAAAAAGACTGTACACGATGTTCAAAGATCATAGCTAAAGTACGAAAAGCTGCTTACAACTTGAAAACAAAATGATGCAAATGAAGGGAAAGAAAACAAAGAAGAAAGAATTGGACAAAGTAGAAATCTACAAAGTGCGCAACGACAATGTTATGTTTTTTTTTTATATTTATTCGTTAAAATAATTATTCTGCTTTGAATTAATTTCATTACGTGAAATAATAATTAACGTTTAATAAACGAAAAAATAAATTAGAAAGACTCGTTATCTTTGAGCATCCTGTATGAGTCTAGACTGAAAATTGGAAGCGCGAGAAAATTGTCTACACTCGTCTGTTTTCTTCCTCGTCGTTTTTCACTAAAAGTAAATACAGATTATTTAATATTATTCAGTGATTAGTTGTAACGATCCAACGAATTATCATGTAAGAAACATCCTTGGACATTTTCACAGAGAATTTCCTTACAACGTTTTTTGTTTATCTCTTGTCCTTCTCAATTTCAAGAGACTCTAAAAATCAAACAGTTGCAGATTACAGATTTTAGTTTCCTCGACAATCATCGTTACATTTTTATCAAGTTACACCAACGAAACGAGAGAATGTTTTAATTGATAAAAAAAAAAAAAGAAAAGAACAAAATGAAACTTTCACAGTTTTTCCACAGTATTGACTCTGCGATTGGTGGTACTTGTTGTTTTGTTTTTACATCAGCGTTACATTCATTCGACAGCTTGAGAATTTGCTTGATTTCTTTTTGTTTATACATTTAACGTGAATGCCATCTGTAGCAGATTATTTCTTTTTCCTCTCGTTTCTTCATCGACGAACGAATGATTTTTTAATATTGTCAGACAGCAGGTTCTTTGGTGCGTCAACAAAAATATAGAGTGCCATTGTTGCTTTTTGTTTCTCTTATAATCTTACATTTTTCTTTATCGACCAAAGTAGCGCCCAGACTCGTTGCAATTTTTTGGGCCGTTGTCGTTTTAGCAAATAATTGTACACCAATGATTTACCAACTGTTAGACGGAAGGTCGGATATCTAATATATATTCTTGTTCTTTTTGGTTTTAGCGTGTGAGTTTTCTCGTTACTTTTCTTCACACAAAATTTCAAGGGAATTTCGATGACAATTTTTACCACATACAGAAGAATTGTGAGCTTCTTAAGTTCTAAACATCTCGCAGAGCTTGTCGTTCATGTTAGAGATGCAGGCTTTCGACAAAAATATAGTATTTAGGTACTCGTATTTTTCTTCTTTATCATCTCGTTTCTCTGCTTTTCTTCATTGTGTTTGTTTTTTGTTTTCTTCTTTTTCATTGAATCATTTTCCTTCTCGTTACTCCAGGTGTGTCCCGTCGATTGGAACTCTTCAATCTTAAAGCGGACCAGCCTTAAGCTACCTCGTTAACGATTCTAACGAACTCAAGGAAACACAAAATATCCTCGTTTCTTCTCACGGTAAGAAGTACAAAAAATATATATGTATGGAGAGTTACATTGTTTTGTTTTTCTTTTTAATAACTATTATCGACTCGAACGAACGAGACAGGACTTTTATCTTTTCTTTCTTCGCTTCCTCGCACTTAAATATCTGAGCTTATCAGCTTTTCTTCTTCCTAACGCTTTTAGTTCAACAAGCCGTTGCTTGCGGCATTCTCCAATTTTTCTTTCTCTCGGGTCGAGCGAGATTCTCAACTAATATAAAATCTTTTCAAGCGATTCAACAGAAGACGATGGTCCTTAGTATTTAATTTTCCAAGTGCATTTTGTTTTGGATGGCTAATTAGTGTCCGGGGATGCTAAAAAAAGAAAAGAAACTTTCGATTATGACGAGAGTTGGCAGTTGTAAATAAACGTAAATATTAATTTATTTAGGAAGTAAAACAAATCGATTCGTTACTCGCGACTAACGTTAATTTATCTCTTTGAATTTACTACTAATCTTATATATTCTTACTTGACAATTTACTCAAAGACTCTCGTTTCGTTGAAATTTTTAATCTTAATTAATTCTTTGTAGTACGATTATTTGAATCTTCTTTGGACAAGACGAAGACTTGCAATTTTCAATTTCTTTTCGTTTCTTTTTCTTTCTTCCACCGTGTGCACCGCTGTTCTTACAGAACTATTGACGCTATTATATATTAAGCACCATCGGGGATTGATTGAATAAGAGCGACGCTCGATAGACAAGAGAGAATGAAAATAACGACTAACAAAAAATAAACAAACTCCATGAAAACTAAACTATCCTATCAGCCGAGTGATTACTTTTGAACGATAGATTTGACGAAATGCTGCGCTCATGGGGTTTCTTCGTTTTTGTTTACAGTAACAGTTTTTATCTCTAGCTCTGTTCATCGAGTAATTAAAAACGAAAATTCTTCTCTACCGACAAGAGTGAAAATCAGTCTGTACCGAGGGATATTACATACATTTTCAGATCGTATTTCGTTCCTCGAGGCACAGCGTCACTCTCAAGAATCGAACCATAACCTACAAAGCTGCGCCTCGAAATTTTCGAACGGTATAAGCGACACGATTCACCGTTATCACAATTTGCGCGTGTTACGTTACGTTAAAACAACTTGTCTCGTTAATCCTTCGAAAAATACGTAATACCTCGCTCGAAATGTTCGCGTTTTATTCATTTTTGTTTGCTCGTCGATCCGGATATTCTTTCTTCGCCTCTTCTCTTGTTGGTTATATTGTTTCGTTTCTCTTTCTTGAAACGTAGGAGCATCGACGTCATCACCTGGAGTAACACGACGAGATTATCGTTGAGACGCTTAGCCTTGAGCGATTGAGAGATTTTTAAAAGTTTGTCCGTTCCAGGCTATGGCGATGCAATAATGCTGCAACAGCTGCGTCAAGAGTTCTCGCTCGTCGAGCATCTCGATTCGTTCGATTCTGATTCTCGCTGTCTCGGGCAGTGAATCATAAACTTCCACCATTGTCCACGCATTAGAGCCTTCCCAACCATTTACCGTAAAGCTGTAGAAAAATAAATACCAAATTAATTCATCGAATCAAACAAAACAAAAAAACTAACCTAGAAAAAAAAAAAAGAAAAATTTTTCGATGCAAAATAATGATTTACCGCCTTTGTTGCGTCTCTAAGGACTCGCAATCTTCGACACCGGACAATAAACAGCCGCGACATCGCAAATTCGACAACATTACTTGACCAAACTTGTCTCGCATGTTAACTTGTTCGTAGTTGACGAATAGACTATTTGAAAATTTCCCGCCGAGCCATTTGAGGAGGTTCGAGGCGGCGCCACTGCCGACGTAAACGAGAACGCACTCGGCGAGGAAAAGCGTCGGTGCAGTAAAGTCCACTTCCGCCTGGGTTAGTTTGTTCTCTAATTCCGATATGTGTCTCAGGTCTATGCCGATAAGATGATAATTGGCGGCGTGCAAATCCGTTGTCGAGAAACTTATCTCGCCATCTATGGACGAAATGTCGAAGCTTGAGGTTCTTGTTTTCTCAATTTGAATTTAAAAAAAAAAAAAACCGTCGTGCCGCCATTGCGTTACCTTCGGTATTAAGCTTGTCTATCAGCTGCTTATGCTTTTTAA
Source organism: Netelia melanura (assembly GCA_964007305.1). NCBI lineage: Eukaryota > Metazoa > Arthropoda > Insecta > Hymenoptera > Ichneumonidae > Netelia > Netelia melanura. Next base: position 9,589,117 of record OZ023260.1, read on the forward strand.
TGTGGTAACATTTCTTGGCCGTGATACTGGGAAAATCTAACTCTACGAAATTCTGCGGACTGTTGCCAGCGTCTCTCAGTCGCCAATAAAGCGTGTCGAAGCCTGCACCCAAATTTATAATCTGGCCCTTGCCACCTGACAACTGTGAGAAAAATAATAAATGTAATATTTTTTGTTTTACCTGTCAAGCTTGAATTCAATTGCGAATTCGATATCGAGTCTAACGAGAGACGACGAAAAACTTTCGACTTTAAGAAAACTTTCAATTTAGCAAAAATGTTCAATTTTTCGAAAAATATTCAAACTACCTCATCGACAATCGGTATCGATTTGGACAAAAATCAATAATGTATTTTGAGGTTAAATAAATTTTTATAATTTTACCATATTTCTTACGCGTCTTAATTTTTCCACAAAATTTTTATCTTTATTGTTTCGTCGATCGACTTTCGATTCGAATAATTACTGTAACCATAAACAATGTATATATAGGAGGATCATATCGCATCGTTATAAGTCAAGGTCGAGAGCAAAAGGACTGGCGTCGGGTTTGCCGAGGAAACGAAGGCTCGTCCACAAATTCCAGCCACAACATTGATTTTACATTGACCTATATCGAGAATTCGTGATAAAAGTGGATCTCGTCGGTGAGAATTGGGGCAGGGCCTCGGTCGGGTCAAGGTTTACGGCACTGCACATATCGTCGCGTTCGCGCGTAACAGCTGAGTTCCACCGGGGACTCCCCCCCCTTCGCACTCCAACCGACTCGCAACGACAACTCACCGCTACAGCCCTGTTTTTTTTTCTAGGTTATGCCATAAAAGAAGACGTGTGGGTAGAATTGTTTTTTTGTTTTTATTTCTGTCGTCTCTCATTTACGAACGATCTCGCAAGTAAATATAGAATTACTTTGGGCCCGTCGTTTTACTGACCTTGAGAAACTTATTGATGAAAACGTCGATACCTTTGACACGAGCGTAATAGCCGCGATTTATTTCCGGTGGTTTGCGATTCGTTTGTTTGACGAAATAATTTATAAACGGATCGTTCCAATAACCGAGTTGTACGGCGTATCTCTTGCACTCACTGGCATCGTCGTTTGTCGCCTGTGTGGCTTCATCGTCGGCCATATCTTTTATCATTGCCGCACACACTTTCTACGATTTTCTTCGATCTTATTATCACAACCCGATGATACTTTTTACGTTTCGTTAAACTTCGTCAGTTATGGAAAATCATATTACATCGGTATGTAAACGGCACGATGATACAACACGCATTCGCGTTCTAGTTCGGCGAATACCTGTCACTTACTGCGACTCGGCGAACGAGAGCGGCCATCACTGCCGGGAACCCCAGGATCGTGCCTAGAAACTCCGTGGGCCCTCGCCATCCGCTCGTCCATACCAGTGGCGCCTTCAAGGCGTTGCGGCAAGAGCACGAACTAATTCAATTATTTAAAGTGTTGCAACGCTCGAATTAAATTACTCAGTACGCAATTAAAGAGGAATAATAATGAGGTTTAATGATATTCGATCTAGAATCTGGACCAGAGATTAGTAGGGAGCTCAGGAATAATTACAAAAGTTGAAGCCCAGGGAGGTGGTCGCGTGGCGCGAAATTTGAATGGCCAGAGAATGAACATTGGGTATTTTCGTTTGATCGACGTGAAGTTGGCTGTGCACCAGTAACACTGCCCGTAGGCAAAATGGGTGCATTCATCGGGTGCCTTTCTCAAATGGACTCAATCCTGTCAATAAATGTCATCGATAATAAAAAAAAGTATTTTTCCTGGAAAATCAATCCAGGTCACAATTAAATTTCGCTCGTTGCATAAACTTTGTAATAATTATAATATATTTATCCAAACATCACGTTTGCAATAGCAGTTTGTCAACCCTGCACATCCTTAGAGGTATCTGTACAGTGGACATCAGACCTAAATGGTTCCTTTTCTTTTTTTTCATAATTTCTTATAATTTTTATCATTCCGTAGAAAAAGAAACTGACCCGTAGCTTAAATCTTACAAAAATATATTATTTGGCTTGTCATCACTTATGTAAAAGTTATTACGATTAGAAACGAAGCTTCCTTTGAAATTTTACATGGAGAAAGTGTTAGCGAACGTTGCATATGATCTGCCATACGAACCATGTGCTCTCTTTAATTTTTCAATGGTAACTTTTGCCAATAGTGAAATTTATCAGAAAATCTTTATAGACAATAACCTCATCACAGACTACGAAAACAAAAATTGTACAGCATGTTGTACACACAACTTCAATGCCATAAAATGTAATGATGTAAGCAATATTTCAAATAATAAATCAAAGTAAAGAAGGAAAATAAAAACAAGCATATGCAATTTGTAATTTGTACCTAAAAATGAATGCGGTATTAACAAAGCAGATCGCGACTCTTGGAACAGTAGACCCTAAAACAATTTGTGTAACATTTCCTCGCGTTAGACGTGAGATTGCATTGAAGATTGAACGGATCTTGAATACACATAGGCGAGCTAGTAACAAAATGCTTCATCGTTTCAAAATGTTCCAAACTTTCCGTTATTTCAGCGAAATTAGTTGGATTACGAAGATCATACTTTTTCATCGTTGTTCCGACGAATGGACACGCGCCCTCGTATCGAAAGTCAAAATCAGCGTAGAAAGTAAAAAATCTTTTGAGCAACTGCGTCATACAAAAGGCTCCTTCCGGTTCGTTGTAATCAATGTCATGGGACACAGCAGGTTCCAAACCTGCGATAATGAAGAATATATTTTAATGAGCTAGAACTGAGAACGGAACAGAAATTGAAAAAAAACTGTTTCCATTCTACTGAAGCGTACACTTAGGTATTTTCCATGTTTGGATAGTCGTCAAAAATGTTGTATTCTAAACTGCATTTGAGAAAAAGTTAATAGCTCACCGTCGATTATTTCAGGGTTCTTTTGCATTGCGAGAAGCATCGCGACACTCGGAAAGATCGTTTCCTGTTGCAAGTAGAAAATCACGAGCCAACAAAGCGCATAAGTCGTGATTTCCTTGGAACCAAAAAGATTGCAAAGCTCTAGCCATTGCTTCAGGACAAGTATCAACTTTCGACAAGATGGAAAAACATTATTAAATATTCTGCAACAAAATCAAAGTCTTTATTATGTTTCACGTTTTTTAAACAACTAGATCATTTGAATGGAACATTCCATACCTGATTAATTTGCTGCTTTTAACGGACATCCCATTTTCAAACGATATATCACATATCAGTCCACTAGTTCTGTGAGTCACTTTGACAGTCGGCACTTGGTTTTCCGCCTCGAGTGTTTTAACTTCCCATGACTCTGGATATTGTCTCATGCTTTCAATTACTTGTTGTCCATTATCCAAATCTCCTATATTCACCAAGTAAACAAACATTTAATGCTAGAATTATCTTTCAAAGCAGATAAATGAAAATAAATCATTTGAATCGACAGATCCCTCTGAATAGACACTTAGCACGGTTATATTTTACATTATCCAATCTTTGTCAAACAATTTTTCTTTCTAACTTGACATTTTTTTTCTAACCTCCAAACCCACGCATATTAAGAACCGGTGTACAAACAGTACCACCTCGCAAATAATGAAAACCAATAAATTCATAAACTTACGACAATCCAAATAGACATCAACATTGCTATTCAACGAGTTTACACCCGCTGCTCTTGAACCAAACACATACGCCTTGGCCTTTGGAAATTTAATTCTCGCTACAGTCTCGATATCTTGAATTAAAGTTTTCAGCTTATCGTTTTCCACATTCGCTCTGTCATCGAGAGACTTGATGGCCTCCGTGGCATATTTTTCAGCCGAGATGAGAAGATCTTTCGCAGCTTCTGGAAACTCTCCAATCGTGTAATAACCCTCGTTCAACAGCCACTTGTGAGCTGGTACTTCGGAGTGATAAAAATACGTCGTTCTATAACCGTACCACAGAAGAGCGCAGGATGAACAATAGTCGAACATCATTTTTTTCCTACTATTGTTCGGCATGTACAGTTTCTTCGTGTGACGTTCCTCGTTGAGGTGTTTTACGAATCTTCTACTGGAAACCCCCCTGTACGAGCAGGGTACGCACCAGTATTTGTCAACACTGTACCAATCGCAATGTGCTCTCGACACCTTCTCGTTGTAATGAATCATTGCGTTCGTTTTAATTTCTTTCAATAAACGTTCGTGAATCTCGTCGTAAATATGTCTTTCCAACAATTCGTCGGAATTGCTAATGTCTAAGTTACAGATCAAGCAGCGAACAAAATCGTCGTTTATCTCTTGCATAAATTCACAGGCGAGATCAAGATCACTAAATTCATCGGGTGTTTCCTCAAACTGTGCATGATCGTTTTCCATCATTTCAAGATATTCGCAATGATCGATACCCCACAAATGCTCAAAATAATCCTGCAGCGTACTTTTAACCATTTTTCGACAAACGAGACAATAAATACTTTGCGAGTCTACGATCAGGCTTAAATTCAATCCGACCCTTAGAATTGTATTCTTTTGGCTCATATCGTAAATGTAATTCGAGGCAGGATTTGGAAGCGAACAACTCGCCAAGAACTCGGTGTTGAGATCACTTTCATCGCTCGTACTTTCGATGGTTGAAATCGCCTCATTGTTGCTTGCATTTCCATTAATTGCGACGTCCAATCGATCAACCAGATGCGAACTCAATTTTGTTTCTATGTTTGAGTATTCGAAGATCACTCCGTTGTTCCCCGTAACCGACGAAAAATCATCAATGTAATGCCGCGCCATATGACTGAAAAGTTCTTCCGTTTCTCTTATCTTGTACATGCAAATTGGACACGAGAGATATCGTGGTAGCAATGTTCTTTTGGAAATAATATGTTTCTGAAACATAAGTCTACCAGGCTTGTAATTTCTCGACGAACGTTTCATTTCTTCCAATAATTCTCTTTGTTCGCGTTCTCCCCAAACTTTAAGAATGTCCCGTGCCCCGTTTCCTGAGGAATACGTTGTGATGTGCTTGAAAATGTAATCGCTCACAGTGTTGTTCAAATGAAGCTGATCATTTTCCATCGGCGTCGTGTCACGTTCAAAAATGTCCTTTGACGTATGAGTCTCTTCCTGTAACGAGACTTTTATCAAAGAACTCATGTGTTTCTTGTCCATTACATGAAGATGGACATTTTCGATATCCGCAATTTCGAGTTTACAGCAGGTGCAAACGTAACTCCCATTTTCACTCAGTATGATGTTGTTACAGCCATATTTCTTGAGTGATATTTGGTGACTCGGTGTGTCGATATGATCGACGATATTTTTCGTCAAAATCCAATTCTCATCGCAAATCTTGCAATATGACCTTTTTGCATTTCGCCTGACAATGTAAATGTCCGATGTGATGTGACCAGAAGGCAACGATTCGCCAGAGATTAATGACGAATTATCAATGCTATTTTCTTTGGGAATTTTAACCTCTTGGAGAATTGGTTCCTCCAAGATTTCTCGGTTTTCTGTATCCTTGATTTCTATGGCAGATAAGAGTGTTAAATGTTCGTTACTCATTAAATGACGATAAAGATCCTCGAGATTGAGAATTTCGCAATTGCAACGTTTGCAACAATGTATGTTATCGGCTGTACGGACGATATCGCGACAGTGATATTTTTTCTTCGCATTAACATGTCGTTTATCGTACAGATGAACAGTCCTGCTGTCTTTAGGTATTACGCAACGACAGATCAGACAACAGAGCTCGGAATTTTCGTAATTTTGTTTCGCAGATTTGCCATTGTTCTTCTCCTGCATCGTTGATTTTGACATGACTTCCTGAGAAAGAGCTTCCGTGACGCTGACAAAATATGTCATTTCTCTATTGTAGGGTCTGTTCGTGGAAGTGTCTCGTGGTTTTCTCAAAATTGGATAAAAATTCGTGCTTGTGTCATCCTCCGTGATTAATTTTGGAAAATTTTTAGCGTACCAGTTTTGATCATGTATTTCATTGGTGTTCGTCATTTTCTTCTTGGTATTTGAAATTCTACGTCCACGACCCATTGTTCAACTCGTGTTCGGCACTAAAATTACAGAAATATAAAATAATAGACGTATTATCGTTTTATTCCAATAATGGGATGCATAAGGTTTGGAGGTTAAGTTGGAAAAATTGTTGTTGTGCTATTTTAGCGGGAATGCTGATTGGCAATAAGAATCTTACAATGTCGAAGATTATTTCTTGACAACGGTATCGAACGGTAGACATTCGATATATCGTTAATTCGCGAATGGTTTCCGAAGCTAGCGGTCAAACAAACGAAAATCATTAATAAATTTCTGTTTGAACGGAAAACGTATTTTATACGCGTCACACATTATCGCAGCAAAACCATTTGTAATGGCGTTATTGCAAAGAAAAACACGATCTTGAAACTATTGTTGTGTCATTAAATCAAACTTCGTTTATTGCCAGTGAAATAGCATACATAAAACAAATTCCGATCACTGTACCACTCATGGAGAGAAGAGGGAAGGAGATCAAACGGCATAGGTGAATCATGATAAATTTGGACCCTGAAATCGACGAAAATGTATGTGTTGGTTGTAGTTCGAAATTCCGCCACGAGCGCGCTTGTGTCGTCAGTGTACCACATGAAGTATGGCATTGGTGATGCCATGAAGTGAGGCGTATTCGTTATCGACGCCATTGTTGAAATAAGAATAATACTTATGTATTAAATATTTATTAAATCAACAATTTAGTTATTTGAATATATTTAACTTGTAAACCCTCCACGAATATTTTTTTTTTTTCTTCATAGTTCTAGATATTTTATTACATTATTATCTGACGCGCTCCCCACCTTTGACTTACTCGAGCCCCAACGTACTAATTCAACGATTTTGAAATAAATCGTCGAGGTTGATTCCTCTCCGAAGACGTTTACGTTGATGATTCTTTCTCGGATTTTTTATGATGATCGAGTGAGATCAATTTTGGGAAATAATAGTTTCGTATCCGAGCCAAGAATAATTGTTGTTTGTTAAATATAGCTTAATAAATGAAATAATAAGATGATAATTAGAATAAAAGATATACATAGTATTTGAATTTTATCGCTAGGCTGGATTGTTTCGAAGGTAAGCAACATAATAATCGAATTTATTGACCGGAGATGTGCGTCATCCATGCTGGGACGTAAAAACATAACCGCACTATCAGCAATACGCTCCTCTCTCTCTCTTTTCTCAGTCCTTCTCTGTCATCCTGTACTAACGACAGCAGCGCCACCATAACCTAAAATCTTTTCCGTCGGTTTTAGCCATTTTAGCATAGTATACAACTAGAGTCCACATCCAAAGTACAGCTTTACTCTAGTTCGAAGAACAGTGTCGCACCTAGCGGCGGGAATCTCCACTTGTGGAAGAATTTAAATAAAAGCGGGAAAATTCTATTATTTTATAGATAATAAAATAATACAATTTTCTAATAGATTTCTAATCATTTTCTAGTCATACAACAGGAGAACCCAAAGGAAGAATTCGAAAGAAAGATTTTCGGATTGTAGTCCTTACAAAACACCCAAGGACACATTTCAGAAAACTAATAAGTGTGTAATCGAAATATACATAATACATAATACATAATTGTTGATAAAATTATGAAGAATTTGTGGATAAGAAAATGAATCTGGAACGCTCATATATTCGAACACTTTGTTTAGTTTGTCCCAATGCCCTTTCTCATTCCTCTGGAGTTGCGTACAGCGCCACCTGTGACACTTTCGGATTCTTGTTAAGTTTAATATCCTCACGGACAGTAAAAAGGACATGCTATCTTTGGGTTATTTGATCAATGGCTGCATTATTGTTTACTGCGAATGAAATAAATAAGCAAACGAAATAAAAGTCTTATTGTTTATTTATTAGATGTGTAAGAATAATTGCTTGTCTGAGATTGACCAATGAATATTAATTTCACCTAATGCTTTAACCACAAGAAACAATATTACGAGAATGATCATACCGATAAAGAGGTTATGGCTGTTTAATTCAACTGCACATGCAATTATATATTCAACAAGTGTCTAACTCACCTGTTGCAATTACATTTGATTTTTGTTTACTTTCAGAGAAGACGGGAGTTTGAAAGAATGGGCGATAATAGAATTACAGGGTGACTTGACGCATTCAACCGGGAATATTGCAAACTCCCAGTTCCTCGGTGATCTTCACTTCACGGAAGGTGGCAAACCAATTTTGATGATAGGAATTCACATTTTGCACGGAAGAGAAGCAAAATTGCAAAAGCCATTCGCTGTTTTGGAAAAAATTAAACTAAATGAGGATAAAGATGAAGTTACTACGGGAGACGAGATAGAAGATGTTAAAACGGAGTACATTGTAAAAGCCATAGTGACAAAAAAACTTATTTTCAAAGAAAGACCAAAACCCATTGTCACCGATGTCGCAAAGTGTATCTAGCAAATAAAACTATTTCCTAAATTATGAATAGCTCGAAGTTAAATTTGTCAATAGCGGAAATGGGGGAACAATTAGTACAATGAAAAATGAAAGGAATTATAAATACCAAGAGGTTTGTAAGCTGGTATAATAAATAAAGGTGATACTTGATAATTACAGTGAAACAAGCTAATTTATTGTGTATTTGTCTAGAGCCTCCTGTAATTATCGCGTTCCTGCGCGTTACGTGGGCCGGATACCAGAGTCGAGTACATGAACGGCAGAATTGAAGCCAATGCCAGACAAAGAGCGACAATAGGACGATACCAGACCCACGCGAATCCTATGACCAACAAACTTATCGACATTGAAACAGACATCGTCAACGAATCAATCGCAATGATGCCGCACAAAAAGTTTGAATTTAAAATGACTGTTCGAAGAATATTGGCGAGACAAGTTGCTGCGAGGAACAGAACCAACCAACCAAGTCCCCTGAAAATATAATAATCATTGATTTAGGAATCTTGCGAACACCGGATAGTAAATATGGAAAACAAGAGATCAGAACATTAACCTTATGGTCCACGTCCGCCAGTAATTGTGCACGTGTTCCAGATGAAACATTTGATCGACCGCTATCCTGTGCTTTCTTTGCAACAATATTTCTTCCCCTCGTGACGTTACATAAGGCACTATGGTCCCTTGCACGAGCTTCCCAACAATCGAATAATCATCTCCGGCTTTTCCCGCGTACGAGAATAATATTCGTATGTCACCGACCTGTAGAAGAATAACAAGAGCGATAAATATTTAAACCATAACAAAATTATTTAATATAAACAAAGAAAATTTGAAATAGCTTCAATTCTAAATAATTAAGAGTTCATAAATTGGAGAAAAAAAATGTTCAAACACAAAACCTCGTAGTTGCATTCAAAATACCCGAGGATTCCAAAGATCGGCGCTGTGGTAATAGAGACCACTGTGCATTTTAATATCGCGTCTTTCGGGTCTCTCGTCGCTCGTAACGTCGACAAATTCGGTGAATTTCTTCTTCATCTCAGTTCCTAGAGTAAAAGCTCCAATTTTCACTTCATCTGCAATCTGTACTTGGCTTCTTATCGGCACTTGTTTAGGATTTTCGTGACCGTATTTTATATAAAATTGATCCGAATCTATGAGTTTGTCTCGCCACTCGGTGGTGTAGTAATAGTGTTTCTCGTCCTCGACAACACCCCCGTAGCTGTAACACAACAAGGGATGGTTGAAAGAGACAAGAAAATGTAAACGAAAAAACCAAATCAAAGAATCGTACGTTCTTTCCTCCTCTATTTCTATCCATTGATAAATCTGTACGCGACGTTTAAGCTTTACACTGGCCATTACGACTCCGTACTCAGGCTCTGTCAATGGTTCGCCAATGGTCAATGGACCAGCCAAATGAACCAAGCGTCCCTCGTACTCGGTTGGAATTTTGTGCGTATTCGTTATCATGGCTACGTTATCGAGAGCTTCGTTCAGACTGTGTGCTACTTTTGCCGCTCTACCCTAAAATTAATAATTAGAAAATTGCGCTCAACCTCTACAATTCAATGAACTAGTTAAAAATAAATAGGGTAAAACACCCAGTAATCAGTCTTTTAACGTAACTCTCAAGTTTCAAACCCTGCTGTATGAACAAAAAATTATACGATAAAACGAGTAGTATCAAACTAAACAAAGTATTGTGATTGCGATGTTCCCATGTATACAAAGTTGAAAAAGGCCGACTAGTGGAGCAGGACTGGGGACTGGGTACTTTACCCTATTACCTCGTTCCAGAACAGAAGACACATGCCGGCTGCAAACAACAAAGATCCTATGATCGCCGTCAGCCAAGATTCTCTAAATTGGTCCGTGACGGAGCTTGGTATATTGACAGGACCCCGCCACCCATCAACCTGGTCATTCTGTACATCCATTTCACCAGGTATCTCAGCCTGTGCGTTATCTCCTCGTCTGGGCTGACCGTTCTATTTCCAATTTTTCAATCCAAATTTATAACCCTTCCCACATAATGATAAAACTAATTTAAAAAACACACGTTTTACTTACGTTTGCCCGATGCATTTTTCTCTGTGACCTTGATTCTTGAAAGAATCCTCGGATCGCATTATAAAGGTTAGAATTTGCCAAAAGGCGTTGTTCTACTTTTTTTTGTAGGTTATACCCAGCATCTGGCTTTTGGGATAATAATAATTGTATAAATTATTCGACGTAACGCGAACAAATATTACGTTCGAATGTTCCGTTCTAACGAAACGGCTAAATGTTTAACACAGAATGTAAACTCACCCAAGATTGAATTACGACATCGAAGAATTTTTGGTAACAAAAATGCGCCTGACGAGTTTGTGTCGGAACAGCTGATCGAGTCGCTATATATAAGAGTTGCATGTACGTGCTAACTGCCAGTTCGTCGGAGACGAACGTACGAGACGTATTGTCGTTTTTTAACACAGATATATTTACGTCAGTTTGTTATTTAAACAATCGATTATTATTATAAAAAATAATCAATGTCGGGACCACCGCCTCACGTCGAGAGAGATTTGGATCTCAGTAATGCCGGACGCGGGGTCTGGCTCGTTAAAGTGCCGAAATACATAGCCAACAAATGGGAAAAAGCTCCTGGCAACATTGAAGTTGGCAAACTCAAGATAACCAAGTGAGTTTTCTCATAATGTTTCAAAATACAAAAAGCTTCCTGAAACTGTAAATGGGTTATGCAAATTTGATTAAACAAAATTATAGAAATCCAAAACAGAAGGCGGAAGTATCATTAAAATTGTCAGAAGCGGTACTTGCCTTGAAAGAACCTGGCGAAGAGGAGATACCGAAACAACATAGACTGGATGTTACCACAGTCACGACGCAGATGCTTGGCGTCTTCTCTCACATTACTCGTAAGCCTCTTTGTCTTACATCGTTAATTATTTTCATGCTTGCTTATTTATAAACACACTAATTATGTAATTTTATTCCAAAGCCTCCGGTACTTCGGACGCGGTTGTTCCAGAAACTGAAAAACTCTACATGGAAGGTAGAATTGTTCAAAAACTGGAATGTCGACCGGCTGGTAAATTATTTCACAATTTTGTATTATTTGAATGCATTTTTACACCTCAATTTTAATATTTGTTTGCAACATTAAACTTTTCAGCCGACTCTTGTTACATGAAACTCAAACTGGAAAGTATAAAAAAAGCTTCGGTTCCTGTTAGACAAATACAGCAACTAGAGCGAGTAGTACAAAATTTCAAACCTGTCTCGGATCACAAGCACAATGCAAGTATCGAGAGAATTAAAGAAAAATATATAATTTCCTTCGAACGGCGGTTATCAATGTTGGGAACTTTTTTCTGTTCAGATCGAATACGCGGAGAAGAAAAAGGCAGAGGGTAAGAAGATGCGTGATGACAAGGACGCTGTGATGGACATGTTGTTTGCGGCGTTCGAGAAACATCAGTATTACAATATCAGAGACTTAGTGAAAATAACTAGACAACCAATTGTAAGTATTCTTAAAATATTTCCTACGCTTGGTGGATTCTTGAACCTAGTTTTTTATTTTTACGTTTAAGGTTTACCTCAAAGAAATACTGAACGAGGTGTGCAATTACAATCTTAAAAATCCTCATCGGAACATGTGGGAATTGAAACCAGAATATCGTCATTACAAGGAGGACAAACCAGTGGAAGTTGCCAAAGCAGATGATTCCGATTCGAACTGACTAAACACAATTTTTCTCGTCTGTACGAAAAAAGAAAAAAACGAAAACAACAAAAATCGTCAGATTTGCCTTTTTCATGCACGGCTGTGATGTAACATTTTTTTATTTCCACTGTTCTTATCTCTTACAGTTTAATTATATTAAAAAAACAGTTTGAAACAACAATCAGTTAATTTAGCTCGAGATGGTCAATCGCAGACATTGGCGAATGCTTGAAACATTGATACGGGATGAGACGAGATTTGGAAATGAATTTGTTCCCCCGCTGGTATAAAAAGCGCTGTGCCACTTTCGTACAATTTGGAACCAGCGAATTTTACTTTGCCACTCACGATAAGCAGAATACTCGCTGAGCTGCGTGGTATCAATTCGTACGATTTCTCTTCGTTGACCTAAAAAATAAAGAATTTTTTATTTTTCTAATTATCGAGGGAAAAACTTTGCGAAAGTTTTGCGTTGCTTTATGAAAAACTCACGGTAATTTTGGCAACGGCGAAATCTGCAACAGGTGGGCGAAATACTTCTGTAAATTCGTTCTCGCGTATTGGCTGAAAATGTTTTGCAGCCACTGGCTCGCAGTTGTAGGTCAGCATCTCGATCAAGGTTGGTAAGTCCTTTTGCTTCGGTGTTAGACCAGCGCGAACAACATTGTCCGAGCATGCCATACACTCGACGCATTCTACATTGTTTAAAATTACTTTGAAAATTTTCACACCCAAGAAGAAATAACAATTTTACTGGAAATACGAAATAAGGGAAGTGGAAGGAATTTTACGAGTTATAGAAAATATAAAAAAAACCCACGGAACAAAAAAAGTATTTTAAGGTTATCTTATAATGAAAGTCTCACCGCCCGATAGATAAGCGTGGGGCTCGTTTGGACTGATGTAAATAGCTTGGCCAACTTCCAAACGAACGCAATTGAACAAGTAAATCCCAAAACAACCGACGTCTCCTGGAAAATCAGCATGCAATCTCTCCACGAGATCGGCATGTACATTCGAACGTTCCGTCTCGTCTGAAAATGAAATATACAATATTTAAATCCTGCAAAATCAATAGCAGTCAATTCTGTTTCTTACCTAATCTTGACAATCTATCGATTAAGCGACAGAGCTGATCCGCTACAGTCTCGGGTTTTTGTACAAGAATTCCTCGAAAACAATTCATTAGAAAATGTTTGTCATCCATTGGATTATTGTTAAAATTTTTTGAATCATTTTCTCCGACTACAGTCCGTAACTCGGGTATGATTTCTATGTAACGTTTTATCTCGTCTATCGGTCGAAAACCACAAAAAGCCTCGAAAGGGCTGAGGGCAATTGCGAGCTCTGGTTTGTGATTAGCATCCTTGTAAACATCGGGTTGTTTAAGATGCAATAATTCAGCTCGTTTCTAGGTAGATGAAAAGACAATTACTTTCTGTGAGTAACGAAACAAAGATAAAAGTTATAAATCATGACGAATTACCTTGTCCGGATGAGCCTGAATCGATAATGCCTTTCCCACTGATAAAACCTTCAATAAAAAGGGCAATTCTTCTAAAACTTTACCGTCCGCTCCTTTTCCCAAAACGTGGCCATTGTCTGCTATGTAATCTTTGAGAGACACGTCGTTCTTCTTCAGACGAGACAAACCATTTTGATGAGTGCCCATCCATAATTCGGCGTACGGTTTTGTTTCCTCCAGGACAAAGTCCTCGTTCGCTGTCTTAAAAAGCCTTGCGACTATGCTTTCAGTACCATGCCTACCCCAATCGTAAGTTTGCAAAGAGCATTTAAGTTCCATCGTTAACAAGTCTTTTAATCTTCTTGGCTCATCGGAACACCTCTAACAGCTGGCTAGACTCCTGAATAACAAAAGTGTTTCAAATGACCACATGATAAAGAATTGATAAGTGATAGAAGTGTTGACAGTGGTGGTAAATATTGTACAAGTTATTTGTCAATGTGTTTGTGACTAACCTTGAAGCAAGAATAACCAGAGGTTTTCATCGCTCGACAGATGATTCATCACACGTGATAACCGCACATGGCCCCACCCCCAATTCCCCTTCTAATTGTTCTCCATCTACGACATCGTAATCATCTTTTGCAATAATCACATTTTTGACCGTTCATTAATAAAATCACGATGTTTTGACAACAGCTGATCTTGCGATTCTGACCCTCTGGAGGAATGTCCCTAGCCTAGGGAAATTTCTATAATACTTTAGTTCCTGAAACTGCCACCAGATCGTCGCCACGTGCGGCCTCTTGACGGCGCTGGCATACCATAGAATTCCGAGGGACGGCAACCATCTTTTCGCGCTCAGCTCTCGACGAGGTACGGTCAATCTTAACAATTTTTGTCTCATCGAATTTGTACATTTCGAGGGAGTGTAATTTAACAAGTGCAATAATTGAAACATTTTCAGGTGTACGGAGTTATCAAAGCCGCCAAAATGGTTGCCCAAAAGAAACAGGTACGAAATTTCTGCGAATTTGTACCCCTCTGATCGCCACGTGGCGACATAACCTAACTTTTTGTAACTTTGAAAATTTATAAATGTTTTTTGGGTTTTCTTTTTAACAGAAAAAGGCTATGGAGAGCATCAACTCCAGGTTGGCTCTGGTTATGAAGTCTGGAAAATGTGTTCTGGGCTACAAGCAAACTCTGAAGTCGTTGAGACAGGGCAAAGCAAAATTGGTCATCATCGCCAACAATACGCCACCCCTTAGGTGAGACTGAGAAGTAGTCCTCCTTGTTCGGCTGTACGATCTCTCGATTCAAAACGAGAACAGAAAAAGAAAGAGCCTTTTTTTTCGCGAATTTATGATTTATCACGAATTTCAAGTACATAACCTCAACTTTCTTATAATGATATTATTTCAATCAAATAACAAATTCTTTTAAATTAACGCGTGAAAATGTGCTTTTTCTCCATTCTTGAGACTCGATGGTACAGCAAAGGAGTCCTATGGAGTAGTCTCATGCCCGTGTTCGTAAGTGCACCGGGCGAGTTCTCCGATGACCTTACAACCTTCAAATTTAACTTTTGTTTCTTATTCCACATTATAGGAAATCTGAAATCGAGTACTACGCTATGTTGGCAAAAACCGGAGTTCATCACTACACCGGCAACAACATTGAATTGGGTACAGCCTGCGGTAAATATTTCCGTGTTTGTACCCTCTCGATCACAGATCCGGGTAACTCGGATATCATCAAATCCATGCCGACCGGTGATCAGGCGTAAATGTTCTTTTTCTTAAAATTGACTTAATAAAAGATTAAAAAATCGACAAATTCTTGTAATCTCCATTATTCAAGTACCTGAAATAATCCAGAATATAGAGTAATTATGTGATAAGAGGAAAAATCATGATAAGGTGGAAGTCCTTATATTTGAAGGCATATTTATTTTTTTTCATAAAAGTTACAAAGTTCTTTGAAGTTTCAAGTGGAAGGCACGAAATGTTTACGAAACCTTTTTGCTTGCTGGTGTGCCCAGAATTTTGCGCCTCTGGGCAAACATGTGAAGATACATTTGTGGGAAAACTGAAAAAAACCAAAGAAAAAAATGATATTGACCGTCTATTTGTAAATGTATCGTAGTTCTCATTTTTAAACGTACGTGGTATGTATAGAAGCATAACTGAGACCAGGAAGTAACGATAGCTGAATGTAAAATTCCAATTATTGGGAAGCGCGTAACTCCAAGCTTCGGGATAGTCTCTTGCGTACATCTGAGCCCAGTAGAAGCACAACAGCTCACCGGTAACACCGATCGGGTACAATGCGATGAAAGTCGTGTATCTAGTGCAAAACACAAGTAACGAGACATGAAAGAATAACTTTTTTTTACGAATTTCTAAAAAATTAAGAATATCCACTTCTTACCTGAGCCAAACAATAAAATGAGGTACAAAACCAATCAGACTCATGAAATAGTACGAATAACGTATTATCTCAGTCACTGACCAAGCCAGCAGCGCGATAGGGAGTCCTGGCGAAGCGGCTGCATAATCCAGCGGAGTTGCGAGCAAAACTCCACAGACGACCATAACTCTGCTCAGAACTTGGAACGTCGTGATAACAGGATTGGAACGAACGAGTCCAACGGACGCATGAATGATCTTGAAATACAAAAGAAACGTCGTGAAACAAGAGAATAATTGTTTGTTCGTGATGTTCCTATTAGCGCCTCACCTCGAGGATCGCAGCATTCTGAAATATCATGACGGAGGGTCCCACGACGTCCCAAAGACTTTTCCCATTATTCTCAACATCTCCTGTACCAGTTTGATGCAAAACCAACAGATAGAGAATATACGCCCATCTAAACACAAAAATTTGTTTACATTTTATTGAGGTTAGGTTGACCATTTCTTTCCCATACAATTGCCACAACATTTTCTTAAATTCCATCTTTCCTCATAATCCAATTATCATCCATATAGAAAAAGAAAGAAAGCCTAAAATGATTAAATCTAAATTCTATTACAATTATCAACATTTTTTCCTGAAACTCATCTCCAAAAATTTTCATCAAACTTAACCACAAAAATCGTCATTTGTTTAAAACAAAAATTTCGATATTACCCACAAGAATATATCTCGTGAAAGAAACACAACTAACACAAGTCCATTCCAAAGTCCAAGGTCGAAGAAGTCATAGTTGTCTCAAAGGTCAAAGTCGCGTTCGAAATTTTTTTTCCAGTAACTTACCCAATAACAAGAGAAAAGTTGTAAGCTTTGAGATAAAGCTTGGCGATAATACCGGGTTCTCTCGATTTTCCAGGATTTCCCTTGCTCGACATCCTGACGAAGCTCGTCCAAGCGTGCGTAACGAACTGAACGCTTTTTTTTACTTTCCTACCTCGCTTCGATGACTTGTCGTACTCACTAACGTTTCCGTTCGTTTCTCGATTAAATTACGACACTATTGTGTAAAGCACGTTTCAATTATATTTCAAATTTGCATACTTGGCTACGACAATGACAAAAGTCTCAGAGGTCGAGGAGCGTTGACACCGGCGAGCTCCCTCGACGCTACCTGTTTGCACGTTAACTCGAGGTATGAAAAAACATTGGCTTGTCTCGAGCCAACGGAACATTCCTCCTCCCCCACTCTATATGAGAAAAAAAACATCGAGGAATACATTTCATGCTAAACAGGAAGAACAAAGTTTGCAATAAACTGTTGATAAGTTTTGCAGGATGAAACTGACGTGTCTTTTATTTTTGTTTGGTTATGAACGTACATATATATATATATATTGGGTTTGATAAATTAAGATTTCATCGATTTATCGTAGATATTAAGATTGTCTCAGGTACAAGGATCATGATCGTTCGATTCGACGAAAGATGTAACGGTGGATAAATAATGATAACATAACCTAAATGAATGAGATAAAGCGCCAAAAAAAGTCCCGAGAATCAGTGCGGCGAGAGGGACAGTTACGACGAGCCGCCAGTTTTGTGATCGCGCGTCCCTGAGAGACATCGGTTGTTCGATTTTGTGTTTGCTCGTTGGTATTTGATGCTACGATTGTGTATGTGGTAAATTCGTGTTTCTTGTGCATATTGAAGCGTTGTTGAAATTGTGAAAGAAGTAACGGAGTGTGTGCGTGGTAACGTAAATAAACGGAGTGAAAGTGGAAGAGGCAAGTTCGCGGGAGTGGGGATAAGGGGTTAACCCGTTTCGTTTTGTGTTCGTCCATCGGGAAGTTTGCTCGAGTGTTAAATATGTCAATTATCGCAAGAATACTTGCCGATAATGGAGATAAAATCGGTCGTAGGACTGTGCGATTAGTTAACGGCATAGATGGCGCCACTGTTCGCGGGTTTTCGTTTGCGCGGGAAAATAGTTTGATTCGATATAGCGAGGAGGTTGAGAATGCTCTGAATCATAAAGTTCCTGTAGTTGCTCTTGAATCGACTATCATAACACACGGTATGCCTTATCCGGATAATTTGACAACGGCAGTTCGCGTCGAGGAGATAATACGTGATAAAGTACGTAAACAAGTGTTATGGGAAGTTTGGAAAGCGTTCCTTAAACAGAGATTAGAGGGGCGATCGCTAACACGAGTACAAAAAAGTTCACCTTTTGGCCGCTCAGATGTCGCAGAACCACTTCTCGAGATTTAAATATTTTTCGAGCGTTGGTGATCTCCTCCCTAATCACTGCTTTAAATTTTAGAATTTTAAGGTGCAGACGTGTTGTTTTATTGTAAACAAAAGTCTGTGTTTACATTTATAGGGCGTCGTGCCAGCGACAATAGCGATACACGATGGCAAAATTCACGTCGGTATGGATCGTGATCGTTTGGACAAAGTGGCAATGAGCGCCATCGCAAGTGGTACGCAAGAACTAAGTACGAAATGCTCCCGACGCGACTTATCGACGGTGGTATGCAAAAAGTCAATAGGTGGCACCACGGTCGGTGGTACCATGGCGATCGCTCGCATGGCGGGAATTCCGATAATGGCAACCGGCGGGATCGGTGGTGTACATCGCGGAGCTGAAACGAGTTTCGACATAAGTTCCGATCTCACAGAATTGAGCCGGAATCGTGTCGGAGTCGTTTGTGCTGGCGTGAAAGCCATTCTAGACATTCCCAAAACGCTGGAATACTTGGTTAGAAACATTTATTCACTATTTCAATGATTCGTTATCAATTATAAACAAAATAATAACTCGTTATCCTCCATCCTAACCTCAAACCCAAATCCTAACCTCACTTACTTCCACTTTCTTTTGCCTTGTAAACAGGAAACTCAGGGTGTACCGGTAATAACTATAGGCGATACGGACAATTTTCCAGCATTTTATTCACGTGAAACTTCGTCGACGAAACCGGTAAAGTCACCGTCGTGTGTCAAAGATGCCAAAGAAGCCGCAGAATTGCTGCTAGTTCAAGAGACCCTCAAACTCAATGCGGGCATCCTGTTCGCAGTTCCAATCCCACAATCTCACGCCCTCGAGTCCAACGTCGTCGAGTCGGTCATACGAGAGGCACTCGAAATTGCTGAAAATAGAGGAATTCGCGGAAGAGACGTAACGCCCTTTCTCCTTCAACAGCTGAATCAGCTCGCTTCCGTTGGTTTCTTGAGAGCCAGTGAGTAACGTTACAAAAGAAAGAGTTGCATTCTCAATGCTTCAAGTCTACTATGACCCAAATTCGTTGTGACTCAAAATGTCTACAATCGAGGACAACGATATTATGAAATAATTTATGAGCGATCCTGAAATCGAGAAGAAATATTAACCGATGAAAATACTTGTTGCACAGATCAGGCGCTCGTGGAGAACAATGCCCATGTGGCAGCGGATATAGCATTGGAGTTGAGCCGCTTGAAAAACCAAGACAAAAGTTCAAGTGGTCCTTATCGGAAGGTTCAACAGTCATCTGGGATGAAAGCATCGACGGTGAGAAACAAAATACACAAATACATTATACGTAATATCCATTCTTAACCCCTTATTGCATGAATAATCACATACAAATAATAAAAACAATTTCTTTTGCAGCCATATATGGCTTTGTACGCGTTAAGGGTTTAACCCGCTGTTTCGTTCATTGTAACACTCCTTCCACTAATTTTTTTCTCGTAGGTGGTGATCGGTGGTGCAACGCGGGACTCGATCCTTCGCATGGATCATTCCGCTATAACCGTGAGTGCTAAAAGAAAGAAAATATTCTCGTACTAATTAACCAATTGTTTTCTCATTGTATTTTCGTATATCGTAATCATCGTACGTTTTTTTTTATACGTTTACGTTATATTATGTGTTAACAGTGTTTTGTTTCTTTTTTTATGTACATAGAATTTGGGCTAATTACAGCATAGAGAGCTTCTGCGTGTGATAACGAGGCAAGTCCAAAGGTTGGAGGGAGGAAGGAAAAATACGTTTTAAACATGCTTTAGACCGTTTCATTTCCCCTCTCGTTATCATTCTCGAAAATACATTTGCGCTTCGCTTCTATTTCGGTCAACGGAGACCGGATTTCTTCGAGTAGGCCAGGGGAGGGACACAGTTACTAGGAAGCTTATAATAGTCGTCGTACATCGTTTTTTTTTTTTTGTTCTTTTCATTTTTCATTTCATCTTACTTAGCCACTTTAAAACTTTTAATTACACGAGTTAACGCGTTGGACGAAAACCCGGAGCAAACGAACCAACTTCCGGTCGCTCGTTGATCCAATTATGTCCTTAAAATCATTGACTTTTTCTCGATTATCACAAAAATACAATTTCTCGATGGAACAAAAAACGAGAGTCTTCAATTTAGCGTCGTGTCGTTAAAGAAAAATCCTTTAGACATAAAATAGTATAATTGAAAATATTGGAAATTATATTATATAATTATAAAGTCGTTGGAGATTCGGACGTTCGCTTCGAAGTTCTCGATCGTTCTATCACACGTCGTACTTAGCAGATTTATTTTTATTCTTATTTTTTGTTCTTTTCACTGTTTCTTTTTTTTTTGTACATGCAATCGCATCTCTATTTAGGAGCTAGATATATTTATTATCTCATATCGTAACAGCGATACATGAAAAAAAAAAAGTACTATCTTGCTTTTTTTCCAACCGCGAGGCATCTCGCTTATGATTTTCTCAGTTTTCATTTTTCTTTGGTCGCAACGTTGGTGGAGCTTGGGTAATGAAAAATAGATAACGCTGAAAGCCCTCATGTGTTTAAAGCTCCATTGCATGATTACATTATTTAGTTTCTTCTTGATGTTGTTATTTTTATAATTTCTTCTTCATTTACTTTTCCTCAAATTTCGTTTGAACAAACATTGGCTACACGCTCTACCATTACATGTTTTATAGTAAAACGTGAATAGAGGACACACGAGTGCTTGTCTAAGAGCTACAAGATTATACACAGGTCAGATTATTTACACAACAGTGTTGTCTCTTTTGTCTTAATCTTTAGTTTTCTTTTTTTGTCGTTATTTTTCTCATGGTTATTTCTTTTGGCTATTCGCAGGTTTGGTGAAACTTGCAGATAGTAGCCACAGCGCCACGTTGGATATTACCTCGGCTTAAGGACTACGGCATAAAACTAGAAAAATTCATAGTCGAGTTCAACGCTTCTTGTAGGTTTTCTTTGGTATTTCCTTTTTTGGTTTTTAAATTCTTGTTTCTCATTCTTTCTCACATTTTCCCAATTAGCCTTCTCTCTCTCTTCTTCTTCATTCTCAGTTTTTTTTTAAGCAGGCACTATTCGAAGCTCTCTCTCTCTATCCTTATTCACCCCTCGCTGGCTTCAAATTTCTATTATTACCTCGTTATTAAACTAATAGTAGTAACTTCGGGTTTATAGGACGATTCGAGTAAACGCAGTTAAATTGTAAACAACTGAGACTCCCAGTTCTCTCTTCTTTGTTGCCGGAGCTTCCTTCCTGCTCTAGCTCACTTTTTGACTCACTTTTTGTTCATGCGTTACCACCTGTTTGCTTGTCGCAGCGTCTCTATTCATTGGACTGTTTCCACAGCGCCTTTTCAGACAAAGCGCTGCGTCGCTTGTCTCCATATTCCTCATTCTTGAATGTCTCTTCATTCTTGCGAGGTGCGAGCTCTCGTTTACTCTAAAACGTCTAACAATTCCAGTAAACGACGATTGTTTTCATAGAAATCTGCAAAGTGGGAAAGAGAAAAAATGAAAATTTGTTCTTCCTTGGCTGCGCCTCTTTTCCTTCATTCTCTCTATAAACTTCTTTTCCTTGGTTCTTTCTCTGTCCTATGTCGTAGCCAACAATAATACGTATTCGACGTAAAAATATCCAGTTTACATTTCCATTTACTCGTCGAAAGTTACAACAGCGATTATTCCACCGCGCAGTCTCGCTTACACCTTTTTCTTCATATCTTGTCTCTCGCCTTTCCTAACACCCCGATGCGCAGAGTCAAAATTTCTGCTCGATGGTCCACTTCATATTTTCCTCTGTTTTTTCTTCTTCTCTCTAGACATTGATTTTAGAATTCATTGAGAAATCCTTTTGTCTCTTCTCTAACGTCAAATGCTAATGCAAAAAGGACACAGGTACTTGATTAAAGTAACTATCTAAATACGTCGGCGAAACAAATCTACACCTTGTGTTGTTGTTGTGTTGGTATTTACAAATCCGAGAATGTTGCTTTGTGTTACTCAGCGTTGTTTAATTTTTTCTTTTTCAAAACCTCAAGTCCAACTCTCCACTCAAGAAAACTGTTCCATCAATTCGACTCGATGTAAACCCTTCGCCTCTCTCTAATCCTAAATTATAGGAAGCCAATTTTAATTCCGCCGACAAATACCAAACTAGTCTCACGTTTATCTCGATTATTTAATTTTGTTTTCTTCATTGTTCTCGAGGTCCCTCGATTTCTCGTCCATTAGTTTCCAACTCATCTCTATATTTACATTATTTTGCGCGCTTCTACGAGTACATTGTTGTTTGTATGTTTGTCTGTATTATTATTATTATTTATTATTATTAATTATTAATTATTAATTCATTACATACACATACACCAAGTTCATGTGTTTTGTTCATGCACGTACCGTGTTTCCTCGGTGTTTACTTTGTTATTGTTTGTTCTCTCGGTGGGAATTTTTTTTTTTTTTTTTCATGAATGTTTTGTGTTCTTTTTTTTTCTGTGTTGCTTCTTTTCTTCTCATTATATTCTTGTTTTCTCGTGGCGGCGGAATTTATTCAACGTACGCCTTCTTGGCAGTAGTAGTACATGTCGCGATAATTCGAACATTTACTGTGTAGAAGAGGAACGAATTGGTATTTTTCACATTGACGAAGAAAATTGTAAAATAAACAAATTTTGTTCAAACCGGATTGGACAATAATTCAATGTGTAAATCTATGTTCTTTTTTTTCTCTTTCATTAATCAATTGGAATTGATTTTCTTTTTCTAGACCGGTCGTTTCAGTAACCTGGGAATGTTTCAAGGAGTTACATGACCCACGTAACTTTGTTGGTACGAAAACTACGGACTCGTTGTTGCACCGCTGCTAAATTTCTTTTGTACAGTTCTAGCGATATCTGTACGGTGTTTTAAAGTCTTCCACAAAGTCTCTTTGTGTATATTCTGGGTGTTTTTTTTTTTGTTTGTTTGTTTGTTGTTTGTTTGGTTTTGTTTTTCTTCAAAGAGAGAACTGGACAATTTTCTAAATATCCTTGCTCGCCACGGTTCCTCGAACAACGGCGAATATAGTTCTAGAAAAAACAGACGTATAAATTATATTTATAAAAAAGTAGTTGATTCTTCGTTTAATTGTAAAAAGTATCGTTATTCTCACGAGGGTCACGTAGCCCTCGTTTTACCTTCAAGATTAAGGAGTTTTTGTTTTGTGTGTGTTTTTTGTCTAAAATGTTAAGGGTCTTGAGATTCTTTTTTTTTTTATGAGGAAGAATGAATTGTAGAAATGTAGAATTCTAGACAGGGATTGTGGATACGATTAGAAATGGAAAGTTATGTCTCTGTTTTGTTTTTTTTCTTCTAGGGTGTTATTGGTTGTTCGATGGGAGAGAAACAGGGTTTTTTTTTTGTTTTTTTTTTATACAACATTACTTGGTGTAGAGCGTGAGTTCGGCGGGCCTGTTGGTTCTATAGAGGAAATGATTTGACGTACGTCGCCACCACTTCCATAGTCAGGTGCGTCGATTGCGCGGTACGGGATTGATATTGCCCGGACCAGCACCGTTCGATATCAACAATCTACGATTGAATTCTCGCATCTCGTAATTGTTGTTGCCATTGCTCTTGTCGGGTCTCGTACTTGCGGTGCAACCGCTGTGAGTGCTTATCGAGGGTGGAGTAGTTTCCTCGAGAATTAGAGCGCAATGACTGTTGGTGTCGCTATCAGCGCCACCGTCTTGCATGTTGCTCGACAATAGAGGATGACGAACGCCGCTGTATTCGTCCGATTGCTGTAGAATCGAAGAATTGCCTGGGAAAAAAGAGAGAGAAATTGAGGTTTATGGGTGAATGGAAAAGTCGTTAGTTAATGACGCCACCGCTTGGGGGCGCTGTAGTTACTCGAACGACCGCTAGGTGGCGGACAGTCAGTTTTTTAGTTACTGACGCCACCGCTTGGAGGCGCTGTAGTTAGTCAAATGACCGCTAGGTGGCGGACAGTCAGGTTTTTAGTTATCGACGCCACCACTTGGGGGCGCTGTAGTTACTCGAACGACTGCTAGGTGGCGGACCGTCAGTTTTTTCGTTACCGAAGCGATCGCTTGGGAGCGCTGTAGTTACTCGAACGACCACTAGGTGGCGGACAGTCAGTTTTTTAGTTACCGACGCCACCACTTGGGGGCGCTGTAGTTACACGAAGGACCGCTAGGCGGTGGACAGTCAGTTTTATAGTTACTGACGCCACCGCTTGGAGGCGCTGTAGTTACTCGAGCGACCACTAGGTGGCGGACAGTCAGTTTTGTAGTTACCGACGCCACCACTTGGGGGCGCTGTAGTTACTCAAAGGACCGCTAGGTGGCGGCCAATCAGTTTTTAGTTACCGACGCCCCCGCTTGGGGGCGCTGTAGTTACTCGAACGACCACTAGGTGGCGGACGGTCAATTTTTAGTTACCGACGCCACCGCTTGGGAGCGCTGTAGTTACTCAAACGACCGCTAGGTGGCGGACCGTCAGTTTTTTAATTACCGAAGCGATCACTTGGGAGCGCTGTAGTTACTCGAACAACCACTAGGTGGCGGACAGTCAGTTTTTTAGTTACCGACGCCACCACTTGGGGGCGCTGTAGTTACACGAACGACCGCTAGGTGGCGGCTAATCAGTTTTTAGTTACCGACGCCACCACTTGGGAGCACTGTAGTTACTCAAACAACCGCTAGGTGGCGGCTAATCAGTTTTTAGTTACCGACGCCACCGCTTGGGGGCGCTGTAGTTACTCAAACGACCGCTAGGTGGCGGACAGTCAGTTTCTTAGTTACCGATGCCACCGCTTGGGGACGCTGTAGTTACTCAAACGACCGCCAGGTGGCGGACAGTCAGTTTTTTAAGTTACCGACGCCACCGCTTGGGGGCGCTGTAGTTACTCAAACGACCGCTAAGTGGCGGATAGTCAGTTTTTTAGTTACCGGCGCCAACGCTTGGGGGCGCTGTAGTTACTCAAACGACCGCTAGGTGTCGGACAGTCAGGATTTTAGTTATCGACGCCACCGCTTGGGGACGCTGTAGTGACTCAAACGACCGTTAGGTGGCGGACAGCCAGTTTTTTTAGTTACCGACGCCACCGCTTGGGGGCGCTGTAGTTACTCAAACGACCGCTGGGTGGCAGACAGTCGGTTTTTAGTTACCGACGCCACCACCAGGGCGCGTAAGTAAGAACTGCAGGCAAGTTATAGACCAAAGATTTGGAAATCAATGGAGTTTTAAAGTTTTAAAAAGATTGTAAACTTACCGGAAGGTAGCGCGGCCATCGGCAGGGTCGTTCTTCTTGGGCCAGCCCCTGCTCCGGCATTGTTATTGTTGCTGCTCATGTTATTGTTATTGTTGTTATTGATGTGCGTAGTGGTTGTGGTGCTGAGAATGGAATCGACGACCGGCGATACGCCCAATTGCGAGAATGATTGTACGAAGGGTGGCGATGTGCAAAGCACCGATGCTGAACCACCCATTATAGCTGATGGAGGTGGCAAAGGTGGTTCCCTCAACAAGCGTATCTTCTGTATCATCTCCCTTATCTCGTATCTCAATATACCGAGAAAGCATACTTTTGCAAACGCTATTACGCAGAAGCCAAGGACGAAGAGAAGATCGGCAGTTTTAAGCAACCAATCGACGAGACTATCCTCGCAGCCACGTGGATAAGGTTGCTGACAAGTCTCGGTTGAGTTGCTATTGAAGCTGGTAGATGCGAAGCTACTCGGTGGACAACAAGTCTGTGGCAAACGATCCAGACTCGTAGCAGCAAAATCCTCGTGTCCTGCGATACCACAGCAAGAAAAATCATGCTGAAGACGATCCCATTGTTCGCTGAAGCGTGTCTCCTTGCCGTATTCAAGCTGAAGACGCAAACGAAGACTGGGTCTGATCTCTGCCCGGATTTTCTCGAAACGGAAGACCCAGGCTACACCAATGACCACGTCACCGAACAACAGCGCTAGTAGAAGCATCCAGTAAGCGTTGAGAAGCTTCGCGCTCAATCTTCTCGCTGCTATGCAACCCAGCAACTGAACGAGACCCAGTTGAGTAGCTAGAGCGAGGTAAGCGTAAAGGGCGGTTGGATCCAACGCCCTTGGCACACCTGGAACCAGAAAGCGTCTTGGGTCCCCGGAGAATAGCAGCGTGCGCGATACCGCAGCCGCAAAGCCAACCGCACTTCCGAGCAGTA
The DNA here is from genome assembly GCA_964007305.1 of Netelia melanura. Classification (NCBI taxonomy): domain Eukaryota; kingdom Metazoa; phylum Arthropoda; class Insecta; order Hymenoptera; family Ichneumonidae; genus Netelia; species Netelia melanura. The sequence continues at coordinate 9,615,716 of OZ023260.1, forward strand.
CTAGGTTGCATGCGTATATCCAGAGACGATAATATCGCATCGCGACACCCTGACTGTCGAGACGCGTGAGACCAGCTACAGGGCCACACGTTGATGCGTTTGACGCAGCCGCAGCCGCCGAGGAAGCGGCCACGGCCCCACCTCCCCCGATCCGCGGATCGGCCGTGCCCGTCGAGGCGAAAGAAGCACCACCGGCCGATTGTGACGATCTTCCAAATCCACCCGCGCCTCCACCGACGACACCACTGGCAGCTCCACCGGCGACACTTCCGCTTCCTGCCGCAGCGGCGATACCACCGCTGCAATCACGAACTCCACCGATCGTACAAATTCCTATACCGGTAGCCTCGCCACCAACGATCCAACCCTCCACCTCGCTGTTCTCTTTGAGATAATGTCCACCCAGTCTACGTCCTTTCTCCTGCTGTCCCAATTCGCTCAGTATTATCACGCTACTGTTGCTGTTATTGTTGTTATTGTTGATTCTATAATTTCTATTGTTGCGTCGATTATTGTTGGAATTGTTGATGTTGTTTCTCACGGTGAAATTATTGTTCTCGTTCTCGTTCTCGTTCTCTATGTAATCGTTGATTACGGTATTCGTCGTCGTAGCGATGGCACTACTGTCGTCTATGATCAAGGAACCGTGCGGCGGCGAAGCGAATTTGGTGTAATGACGATTTCCAAAATCGACGCTACTTGTGTAGGATGAGTTTGGTAAAGAGGCGATGCAGGTGTCGCTATTGCCAATTGGTATGTCACGTTCCTCCTCCCAGGAATCTTGACTCTCGAGGAGAAATAGAAATGGCAATGGAGTTGGCGATGGGGTCGAGAGCGAGGTTACGGACGGTGATGTTGATTGAGCCGCTGGGGTCGATGACGATAATTGCCCGGTTGTCGCTACGCCGTCGTTAGTCTTTCGGCACTGATTCGTGTGAGGGCTTGAGAAACGTTGAAGCAGCATCACCGTCATGCTACCAAACCTTTTAACGCTTTACACCCCCGCCCTTGTCACAGCGTTAACCTGCAATGAAACAACCCGCGATATCGTACACCTCGTTGTTTTTATTATTTTTAGATTTTCACTCTTACTCCGTGTGTATAGTTTTTTTTTTTTTTCTTTTTTTTTCCTGTTTTTCTTTCGTTCGTCGCTTTTTCGTTTCCTCTTATTTCTCACGTTCCTTTGGTCGTTATACCGGGGCAGGGGGAACTTTGTGTCACGCGAGGCTCTCGCCTCGGGGACCTCTCCCCCGTCGTTCCGACAATTTCGACCAACGCATTCTTTTCCCTTTGGTTTTTCTCGCCTCTTCGTTTTTTAGTTACCTGAAACAGACACGATTAATTAACGTCGGACACGAGATTAACGCTTGCGAGCGACGTATGTAACGAATGAACTTATGATTTTCACAGTAGGGAAGGTGTTTTTGTTCGTACGAGGTCTTAGCACGAGATTCGAGGTTAGAGTCCTAGATATATTTTTCATAATCACATTTTTACACTCAACCGTGCATAACTTTAATAAACACTTCATCATATCCGCATAATATCGACAATAAAAATTTTCTCCACGTAATCTGCATATTTACATTCACGGACGCCATGTTGTTCTAAAAAATCATGGCGTAATATAATAAACGTGAAGTTACTCGAATACTCGATCCAATTTGATTAAAATTGATAATAATCGATGCTCGACTCTTCCGTTGCTAACTTCACGCTGTTAATGGCCCCGCCCTTCTAACACACGGGGATTCCCCCCACCACTGCTACCACCTAGCGGCGAATAACGGAAACTTGCTAAATGGAGAGATTAACGCTTACGAGCGAAGTATGTAACGAATGAACTTATGATTTTTAAAGTATGGAAGGTGTTTTTGTTTGTACGAGGTCTTAGCACGAGATTCGAGGTTAGAGTCCTAGATATATTTTTCATAATCACATTTTTACACTCAACCGTGCATAACTTTAATAAACACTTCATCATATCCGCATAATATTAACAATAACAATTTTCCCCGCGTAATCTGCATATTTACATTCCCGGACGCCATGTTGTTCCAAAAAATCATGGCGTAATATAACAAACGTGAAGTTACTCGAATACTCGATCCAATTTGATTAAAATTGATAATAATCGATGCTCGACTCTTCCGTTGCTAACTTCACGCTGTTACTGTCCCCCACCCCTCTGACACACGGGGATTCCCCCACCACCGCTACCACCTAGCGGCGAATAACGGAAACTTGCCACATGGAGAAATTAACGCTTACGAGCGAAGTATGTAACGAATGAACTTATGATTTTCACAGTAGGGAAGGTGTTTTTGTTTGTACGAGTTCTTAGCACGAGATTCGAGGTTAGAGTCCTCGATATATTTTTCATGATCACATTTTTACACTCAACCGTGCATAACTTTAATAAACACTTCATCATATCCGCATAATATCGACAATAAAAATTTTCCCCGCGTAATCTGCATATTTACATTCACGGACGCCATGTTGTTCCAAAAAATCATGGCGTAATATAACAAACGTGAAGTTACTCGAATACTCGATCCAATTTCATTAAAATTGATAATAATCGATGCTCGACTCTTCCGTTGCTAACTTCACGCTGTTAATGGCCCCGCCCTTCTAACACACGGGGATTCCCCCCACCACTGCTACCACCTAGCGGCGAATAACGGAAACTTGCTAAATGGAGAGATTAACGCTTACGAGCGAAGTATGTAACGAATGAACTTATGATTTTTAAAGTATGGAAGGTGTTTTTGTTCGTACGAGTTCTTAGCACGAGATTCGAGGTTAGAGTCCTCGATATATTTTTCATGATCACATTTTTACGCTCAACCGTGCATAACTTTAATAAACACTTCATCATATCCGCATAATATTAACAATAACAATTTTCCCCGCGTAATCTGCATATTTACATTCCCGGACGCCATGTTGTTCCAAAAAATCATGGCGTAATATAATAAACGTGAATTTACTCGAATACTCGATCTAATTTGATTAAAATTGATAATAATCGCGATGCTCGACTCGTCCGTTGCTAACTTCACGCTGTTAGTGCCCCACACCCCTCTAACACACGGGGATTCCCCCACTACCGCTACCACCTAGCGGCGAATAACGGAAACTTGCCACATGGAGAGATTAACGCTTACGAGCGAAGTATGTAACGAATGAAGTTATGATTTTCACAGTAGGGAAGGTGTTTTTGTTCGTACGAGTTCTTAGCACGAGATTTGAGGTTAGAGTCCTCGATATATTTTTCATAATCACATTTTTACACTCAACCGTGCATAACTTTAACAAACACTTCATCACATCCGCATAATATTAACAATAAAAATTTTCCCCGCGTAATCTGCATATTTACATTCACGGACGCCATGTTGTTCCAAAAAATCATGGCGTAATATAATAAACGTGAATTTACTCGAATACTCGATCTAATTTGATTAAAATTGATAATAATCGCGATGCTCGACTCGTCCGTTGCTAACTTCACGCTGTTAGTGCCCCACACCCCTCTAACACACGGGGATTCCCCCACTACCGCTACCACCTAGCGGCGAATAACGGAAACTTGCCACATGGAGAGATTAACGCTTACGAGCGAAGTATGTAACGAATGAACTTATGATTTTTAAAGTATGGAAGGTGTTTTTGTTTGTACGAGTTCTTAGCACGAGATTTGAGGTTAGAGTCCTCGATATATTTTTCATGATCACATTTTTACACTCAACCGTGCATAACTTTAATAAACACTTCATCATATCCGCATAATATTAACAATAAAAACTTTCCCGCGTAATCTGCATATTTACATTCCCGGACGCCATGTTGTTCCAAAAAATCATGGCGTAATATAAAAAACGTGAAGTTACTCGAATACTCGATCCAATTTGATTAAAATTGATAATAATCGATGCTCGACTCGTCCGTTGCTAACTTCACACTGTTAATGCCCCCCACCCTTCTAACACACGGGGATTCCCCCACTACCGCTACCACCTAGCGGCGAATAACGGAAACTTGCCACATGGAGTATAACTGTATACAGTATGAAATTAGCCGTTTACTAACCTCCCAACGACAAAAATTACAATAAACGTCGAACATTGTTCGTAATAACAAAAAAATTAAAACTATATTTTGCAAAATTGTGAAATATCTCGGTAAAAATGAAATTTCATCGGTTAGTTACACAAATGGACGTGCTTCGCGGAAGCTTGGCGTATATCCCCCACTTACTTTTCCAGTGAGTGGTACTAGCTATTTTGTTACCTCTCACAGCGCTTATAGCGTGCTCCTTATACATGTATAGCAAATTCTATTTCATCGATCCGTCTCCCGCTAGCTCGGTCGCTACGTGATACAACAAATGTATCTACCTTTCGCACAACCTATACATATATACATATATATATGTGTATAAGTGTAACTGTGTGAATATAGCAAATGCAAGCTATATATTTACACCGTACTATCTTGCCACTATGCACTGTAAGTGCTCGCTATATATATATATATATATATATATATAGCATAATTTTATCGGCGCATCGATAGCTTGAGCTCTGCCCTATAGGCTGTTATTATTATTACTATTATTACATCCTCTCTACACAGTCGACATTCCAATAATAATCCCAACCCGTGCGAAACTTATTCACCGCACTCTAAATCTATTTCCAATTTAAACGCAAAACTTTTACACAACTTGTAAAAAAGAAAAAGAAAAAAAAAAAAAAAATAACAAAGTAAGTTTTACCCACGACAAATCCATCCACAGGTTTTCCTCGTGTAAATAAATATTAATCGCTATTCTCAATCTCGTCCTGTAATTAATTCCCCGATAAGAGGTATAGCCACGTGAGTGGGAGATCGAATAATAAATTTAATAAAAAAAAAAAAAAAAAAAAAAAAAAAAATTTTTGAAAAAAAGACAACTTCACGTCGTTGAACAAAAAATTATCCATAACGGTTCTATAACGACAATCGATACTGAAACGAGGTTATTTTTCATCTAGAAAGAATGTTTTACTCGTGTTCTGAAATCGTTGGAGCACGATTAATACGTATTTTATGTATCCATCAATGTATACATATATATATATATACAATAATACAAACATAACCTCACTTCAAGTACCCAATAAAAGCGAGTCAACAATAACTCGGTTAATTATCCGCCATCAACTAGCTTTAATGTACCTGGAACAGTGCATTTCGTGAATAAGATAAAAAAAAACAGAAAAAAAAAAAAGAGAGAGAGAGTAAAAAAGAAGTAAAGCTCAAGTCCCGAAGGGTACAGTACTACACACCATCGATCGTTTCGAGGCTCTCTAGGCAACGGGCGCGTTCGCTTCTCTCTCTCTCTCTCTCTCTGTCTCTTTAATTCTCCGTTCGTCCACCGCGCGCCCCGCGCGCTCGTACCCAAGCCCCCCAAGCTATATACACTCCTGGCTCTATGCTCCTCCATTATCCTATGCAGTGGTCTTTGACACGGGAAAAAGAGACGGAGAATTGGTATGGAAGATGGAGTGAGGTAAAAGGCCCCGTGGCGTTTCCTAACCTCACAAATCTCAACCCTTTCTTCTTATTCCCTCTCTCTCTCTCTCTCGATTTAAAACCATTCTCTATCTCATTCCTCGACCCACATAAATACCTCGTTAATTAAACTCGCAAAAAAAAAAAAACCCGACGGTTATGTTGGCCCGGTGGTGGGAGACGATTTAAGAGAGATCCCACAATGCATTGCGGTTGTACGTTGCCCTGGGTTCGCGACCTCTATCCTCCCCCCCCCCCCTTCTTAAACTTTCATTATACTTGCGACTCGCTTCACGTATATATACACGTTTAATACTTATGTACACACGTGAACACACATACAACAAACGTATTAATACGTTTCTATATATATATAAAGCATACGTATACGTACGTACATTCGTGCAATATATATATATATATATATATACACATCTGTTTTTCTAACCTACAATCCACAGATCTGCCATTATCGTGACAATTCCAAGCTCGCTAGGTTTTTTTTCTTCTTTTAACTATCGTGCTACTGCGATCCGATTGTTTAGAGAGATTGAACGACGAGGAACGTTTTTCAAGCTCACGCGATATTATATTTCACATTTATAGGTACACACACACACACACATGTATTGGTGTACATGTGAAATTCGATAAAAAATCGCTAGAGGGCTAACGTATAGTGCAACTCTGTATATGTGTGTGTGTGTGTGTGTGTGTGTGTGTGTGTGTGTGTGTGTGTAATCACAATACGTATGGCTAGAGCGATGTATCACTGACCTTGGATCGTCGCCTCGATGATGTCTCGGTCTCGGCGTCGATCGAACGAAGGGAAGAACGAAGAGAATAATAAAAAGTAAAGAAAAGAAAAGAACTTAAAGCCGGAGAGGGTGAGAGACCATCAACCGGGCTTGCACCTGTTTGTCATTTTAGGTTAGGTTTTAACAAAGTAGAGTAGGGGGGGAGCTCGAGGATTGGAGGGAAGGGAGGGGGGAAAGAGATTGGAGTAAAAGAAAAAATAATACACACAGACGCACACACACACACACACACACGGGAGATAAATCGAACTTTCTTTAGCGCCAAACGAAAACCGACACCTTTTGTTATGAGTCACTGGCTCGTATTTATCTCTCTCTCTCTCACACTCTCTCGCTTTCTCTCCTTTCTTACAATTTTATTCAATAATGTATCGTACACACTTCGTATCGACGAAAAACGCGCAAATTCTCGCGCGATTTCGCAATTCCACAGTTTTTCGTATTCTCGACATTTTTTATTCTCGTCCTCGCGACATTAATCATAATTCCTCATTGCGATTACGTTATTTACGTCGAGGCCGAATTTTCTTTACTCCCATTGCGTGAGATTCGCGCTTGATACATGATTTTTTCGTTTTTGTTTTTTTTAAATTTTCATTTATTAAAATAACGACGATGAGATAAAATCGTCGAATTTTCTAGTTTACACCTCGCTCGATCCTCGTTGGCTCTGGTAGCTTTCTCTCTTTCCCCCTCCACGGTGTCCAGCCCACGATTCTACGCGCTTATTCGTTCCATCGTTCGCACTTTCATCTCTCTCTCTCTCTCTCTCTCTCACTCACTACGGAGAGATTTTTCCACGACGTTGTTTAACTCACATTTAACGATATATATGTATATATATATATATATATATATCCACGTACGATTCTATATATATATACAAAAGTTAGTGTCGGTCAGCCACTCGTGGATCACGCACGTAACTTTGTGTTCGTGTCCGTTGAAAATTTTGACAGGATTATACACGCGAACGTAAACACGAACGCGCACGCGCAACGTATACACATTCACTCGAGTCGCGGCACGGGGGACAGCTGGCTACTCCGTTGTGTAGTTCCTCAAAGTCCCGCAGGCGATTTAATGTCGCATGTACATGTCCCGAAAAGCCAAACGAAATAAATCGTTATCGCCACTTCTCACCGTTACGTCCACGACCAAAACACCCAAAGAATGACGATAATAACATATATATATATATTTGTATATATGTATATATATAGGAGGAAATAAAAAGTCCACCGAGAGAGACGTCGTCGACCTTTGTTGGAGATGAGTAAAGATCCTTTTCCTTCTCTCTCTCTCTCTCTCTCTCTCTCTTTTGAGATCTCAACGGTATTTGCTTTTTTGTTCCCGGATAACGCGAGATGCCTCTGGGGGAAAGAAAGACCCTTGGCTTTACGTCAGACGGTCTGGCTAACCAACACTGAATTGTACTAGACGACCGGGCAGACTCTCAGCCCTCGACTTCTACGCCACCCCAACCCGCGCGTCAGCGTGAGACTCGGAGAAAGAAGTGTTGTACAACGGTGCATGTGTTAGTTGTACTCCCGGTTCGATCGCTTTGGCTCGATGCTGCTGCTGCGACTCGTGCAAAATCACGGTGAAATCTGACAGTAACCGGTGTTAGAACGGGAGGGATTTAATTTTCTGTATTTATTTAAATAATAATTACGAGCGTTATATTTTATTTAATTCGATTATATCGTTCGAACAAAGTTTCGGTTCGAAACTCGCGAAATAACACCGAAAAACTTTTTATTCTCTCCCGAGATGTCTCGTGGATATAAAAAGTGTTGCGCGGTTTTGCCGCGTGGCGGCGCTCGCGCTCGTGGAGAAGTCACGCCGAGGCTAGCCGGACGACGAAGATCGCCGAGCTTTCTCGTCACGTTGTTTTCTTTATTCGTCTTCTCGTTCTCACATTTAACGAGATTGTATTTTTTTGTTGTTGTTCAGGTTTTATTTAACGTAGAACGTTAATACGCACGATGGGGATTAAATACGTGGCGATGAGACGAGAGTGTATACGACGGTTAACGTTGCGTCAGGGCCGTACGAATATTTTTTGACACCCGAGGGGTTTACGTATGCGAACTCATCTCGACGGAGAAATTTCGATGTAGCGCCATCACTCGCGACCGGCGACGAGCCCGACTGAAAGCTATATGAGCTTTATGCTTTATATAGGTGCATGCCCCCTCGTACTTGCACAGATATATACACACAAACATATATATAGGACATTCCTGTGGTCCGTAAGAGACTTGCGCACGAACCTGTGCGTCCGAAATTGAGAGCTCTCGTTGTTTTTTTTTTTTTTTTTTTTTTCTTATCGTTTTTTTATTCTCATTTTACATATCACAGATTTGGCCCTGGCAACGATAACGTTCTAGTACGATGATGTTACGACTCAGAAACCATAAAATTTTACGAGCCTCGATCGTTGATAGCTCTTACGTCGACGTTTCGTTTTAATCGCTCGTGATAGAATGCATTTTGTTACAGCTGGGCGGAGGAACACATCGTGCCAGGCGACACGAGAGCCACGGAGGAGTGGGGAGAAACGTAACCGCTGCTATGCTAGCTCTCGGTCATAGTAACACGAAACTTATCAGCGTCGTTGGGGACGACGACGCTGGACGATCCATCGCCAAGGAACTCGGCGATGCCGGCGAAACGATCGAGTTTTTATCGGATGTTATCACAGCTTGGTAATACGTATACGGATATATACAATGTTTGGTTAAGAGTAGGGCGAAGGGGTTGAGACGGGACGACGCCTGGTGGCGGAATCGCGAAGCTCGTAGACCAGCCATCTTGCGTAGGCGGATGGTACTACATATTTCTTCCTTACCGACGGGGAAAAAATTGTTCGTCGTAGTTCTTACGAAATGGCGCTGTCGTTCTTGAAGAAAATTAAAGAGGTTAATTTTTCGAAAACTGTTGTTACAGAGAGAATTGGAATAGTGTTTTTAACCTTTTTTCTCGTACTAGAGGCGAATTAATTTCGAATCGGAAGTCTCGTTGCTCCTAGTTTGAACTTATATCTTCCTGGTAAAACTTGTTCCGTTTTCTAACGATAATTTTGTATGTTATTTTATCAAGGTACACAGCGATACTCGATAACAATGGCGAGTGCCATTTTGGAATCGGGGAAATGGATAGTTTCGAGGCGATCGATGCGAAATTGGTGAGAAAACATCGTTCGACGATTGAGAAGGCTGGACTCGTTGTAATAGATGGGAATTTACCTCTCGAGACTATACGGACGTGTATCGATCTTGCAGCACGTAATAAAATACCCAGTAAGTCGATCAAACTTTTATGACGTTTAATTTTATTTTTTTCGTTTAGATTCGATCGTCGCGATAATTTCGAAGGACAAACATTGGTCGTAGAGGCACTTATAAAATCTCGTTTGTCTTCCCTTCGCGTATAAATATATCTATGTCTATATAAGTGTGTATAAAAAATAAAACGAACGAGAATCCTTGCGTTTGAGATTCTTCACGAATGGACGGATTCGGTGATGCTACGCAGAGACTTGAAGGAGTAAGAACACATTGGGAGTATTCGGTTTATACGTAACCACCACGCTGCAAACCGTGATGACTCTGAGGATTCGGTTGCATCTGGACAACTAGATTGCGAGATTCCTTGCGAAGCTTGTAGCCAGCTCGGGCATCGAGATAAAGAAGGAAAGCGCCGAGGCTATGAAACATAAAAGATATGACAGCCAGGGCGTAGGACCAAGAGAGATGGTTGAAATTGGGATACATCAGCCAATCGCGCCTCCAGCATTGTCCACCGAAAATTGCCACGCTTAAGAACAGGAGGCCGCCTGAAAAGAAAAGTAACGATGGACATTGGTCTAAAGTTTAAATATAAATGCGGAAGAAATGAATCGAATAATTACCAGCAAGCGCGTCGCACAGAAACGCTATCGAAGAGAGCACCCACTCGTAACGAAGAACGAATCTAAGAGGCCATCGGACGACGATCATGGCGAGTAGAAATTGTCCGTAGAAGGAGAATAAGAGAGCCAGCGTAACAAAGGCCTGAACGACCATTAGCCAACCGGGCAAAAGCCATTCTCTTATAACGTGAAATTCGTTGGAGAATATGTGATGGCAACCATTGAATTTCTTGTCGAATTGATAGAACGGATATCGAAATTCCTCGAAGCAATATTCCCACAAGCCCATGTGTTTGAAATCACTGAAAGTTTCTTGGTACGACTGGATCCAATAAGGACTGCGGAGACATGAAAATTACAAAGATTGTGTATTGGTTTTTCTCGAGGATTGTTTCATATTGATTGATAATTGGGCTATAGAGAGACGCTTACCTGGTAAATGACATTACCAGTAGGAAACCAGCGATGAAAGTTATCACTCCACCGAAAACAACAGCGTCTGTTTGAATAATAAAAAAATTTATTATTTTCGTTATAACGATACAAGATGATTCGTTCATTAACAAAATTAATAAAACGCGCAATAAACTGGACAGACAATATCGATATAATACATAACACGCGATAAATAAATAAACAATGAGGTTAGGTTGGTAATTTTTCTATATTGCGGTATATACTCACTCGACGCCCTGTGATATTCCTGATTCTGGTTGGTCATTTTTCTTAATTCCGTCGACCAGCTTTCAAAATTTGTGTTTTTCTTAATACTTTCGATCTAAATATTACACTGTCTGGTACGGAATTGAAGTTTCACAACGCGAAACAAACAAGACGCTGGTGACACTGATTCTTGCCACGCCTTTTATCAGCATAGATGGCGCCACCGTACGGTCTCGATATTCCGCCCACAAATGCACGTGTCGTCATCATAACAAATTCCAATCATTTGTATATTTCTATGAATCGATAAATACAGAACTCGTTCGCATAATTTTTCAAAGACAAGGTCAGATATACAATAGATAAAAAGAGTCTTTATTTCGTCGATAGAATAAAATACAATATATTAAATTACCTTAATAACGAACGAAACTGGCTAGCGACTGATGACGCATAACCAACAATTTTTGTATCTTTTTTTTTTTCCAATGATTCAATCCTCCTGTCTAACTTCTCTCTTAGTACAGTTTAAATATCGTAGTACTTGAAGATTCGAACACTGCGGTTTATAAAAAAAGAATCTACGCCTTGTCGATAAAATATCTTTTTCAATAAAATGAGATTGAAAAAGTGTGGTACGATATGCACCGGACTCATAGATACAAAGAATACACTTTTGTTTTCGGTTCTAACGGTTCTAATAGCTACGTTTGTACTCGAGGACGGATCGGGAGAGATAGCGTTAAAAAAATCTTAAACTTATCGCTTATGTTTAGTTTTAAAGTTATTTCAGCAATTCGACACATACGACTGCGAAGAAAAGCTTCTGGTTGACGATTAAAATCGACAATGGACGGAAAAGCGGGGAAGAATATCGCGCACTTGATTTCAACGCTTTATGATTTGGTCTCGGACGATAGCTGGAATCGCATCTGCGAGTCTTTGAAGTATTGTCTCTTCTTTCTCTGTATGTTGGCCTCGACAAGGAATAACAGACCCGTTATTAGCGTCAAAACACTGCCAACCACTGCAAGACCAAAAGAGTAGCCTAGATAATTGTTTGCGTGTCCTGGCATCCAGCCATCGGCATTGCCGAAGCAAGCGAATATTATAACAGCGAGTATGCCCCAGGTTCCGGCTCCTAGAAGCGTGCATCCTATCGTCGTGATGAGTTGAACATAGCGCCTTTGCTCCGGTAAGCAGCACATAACGAACAGAAGGATCAATCCGAAGGAGATGAGACAGCCGAGGAAACACAGCGTGAAGAAAAATTGAGTCGCTATCATGAAGGCTGGATTCATGAAACAAAACAAACACACGCATCAGCAATAACCAACGAAACAATGCTACAGAACAAAAAACATCGATAACAATTCATAAACATTGAAATTATAACGTTTAAACAAGAATTGCAATTTTGAATCTGTCATTTTTCCCGCCATTTCGTGAAACACCAAACAAACAAAATGGCGGCTTTTAGCAACTCGTTATTTACCGACCGTCGATATCTAATGCAAAACAAAACGTGTGCTTGACTCACCGGGCAAAAGAAAGCCTCGAATCTCGGAATAACCTGCTGTAAACGGATCGTAAACCCATCGACAACCGACGAAATATCTTCTCGGTGCATCCGACTCTCGAGGATTCGGCAATGATCTGAAACAATGACTCCAAAGACCGAGTCTGTCGAGCTGTGCACCTGTAATTCTGTAATCACTAACGAGCCATGCAGGAGTGGCGAAAGCGACGCAAACACACACGAGTCCAACGAAAAAAACTCCGACCGCTACACTCCCTGACAAACTTCTCTTTTTTCCCGACATTTTTCTCGTCTCTCTTAACAAAGAAACAAAAACAAAGTATTATGACGTTACGAAGATACACGAATCGATCGGTGTCTATTGACGTTCGAATTTTCAACGAAACAAGACCACCTGTGAACGATATCGTTCCGTGTCTCGCGTATACGTCGCGACGGTATGAACTCGACGCAACGAATGATACTCTCACTGTTGTCTCGATTCTTCGGGAGTGAAATATCCCACGTTAACCACACCCAAGCGTTTATGTGCTTCTCTACGACTGCATGATCGTTGTGGTAGAAGCGTCTCTCGGTAGTTGAGAGAACGCACACTAGGCGACGCGCGCATGTATGCATCCCCCCCCACCACTCGACCCCTGCACACCACACCGACTAACCTAGAAGTGCAAGAAATGCCGAGTGACAGAGCAACGTATACTTGTCACTCGTTATTCGTCCTCGGTGCTTCTGCGAGCAAAAAACTTACGTAACTGTCTCGTGCAATGAATGAATCAAGCTGTAGTCATCTTAGGAAGGGAGGCATACGTTAGAACATACAGCGTAAAGAATTCTCTTTACTTCGGAACGAGTGAAGAGATCAGCGACAAGCTCCTCGATCGCGAGTACGTTTCTTGCGCAAGAATGATGCGCAGTGTACATGTTACACCTGATTTATGTAGATCGAGTATTTTCTTACAGTCCAAGTTTCCATAATTCAACCAATTGTCAACTTTTCATACTTGTATATATCGACAGGAAAATATCTAGTCTGAGATATAGTGACGTTGTAGGAAACGAGATTTGACTGTACAGTAGCTGGTAATAACAAAGCAGTTCCCACGATTCGTGTGGATCATTTGTGAAAAGTGGGGGAAAACCCCTGTGTACTCGACAGACCGCCATTTTTATACGTCGTTAAGACCCACTTTTTTTTCTTCTCATTCTCTCTAAACACCAGATTCTATAAATCCACTAACGCATGACATAACCTACGTACAATTATGCGAAGGTCCGAGTACACGGTGACTGGAATGACCCACCCATAGTGAATAAAAAATGGGACTTAGCGTCACGCACGTATTCGCTAATGAATCATAACCGTGTGTCCTCCTGTCCAAGTTGCACACGTGTGACGAATTAATGTCCAGGAAAACGAGTAAATCTAGATCTGTCCAACAGTGTCAAGAACGTTGGATCTTTTTTGGTAAAATAAAGAGTCCTCGAGGGGAGCAAAAAAAATTAAGAAACTTTTGGTGATAAATAAGTCGTTTATTGGTGTTCTTCAAGGCACCTTGATCGGTTTTTATAATATCATCTATTTATGTATTTACAAATGTTACACTTGCATTGAGTTAACAGTATATATATATAAGTATTAATATTCTTATCATAATTATAATGGACGGATTGTTTATTCCTGCTTCGGCATTGTACGTCTTTCCTATCGCCCGGTGCTCGAATCAACGAAGCAGAAGCTCGTAGTTTTGATTTAAAAAAAAAGTGAGATTACAGCCTCCCTTCTATCGGAGTTATTGATAGAACGAGATTGAAACAAATTAGATAACAAAAATATGTAGAAATAAAAATCTCGGTTGATGGAATTAGTCGCTGCCAATAAAAAATAAAAAATATATGTATATCTATGAGTATAGATGTAAAGAAATAGATCTTGAGTAAAATCTGTTGCGAATGAAAATGTGACGCTCTTTGAGCGCGTTATAAAAAAAATGATATTTTTTCGATTTAAAAAAGAAAAGTATAATCTACTTTCGTTAAAAAAAAGGATGTAAAATTAGAAGAAATACGGCGGCTTAAATAGTTGTGTGAGTCTTTAGCTCCTCGCCAAGGATTTGTTCTGTCTTTTTTCTGTGTCGCTTTGCCTCGATGAGGAAAAGTATACCGGCGGCTACTAAAACGAAACTTCCCACTACGGCAAGAGCGTAAGACCAACTGATGTCATTGTGCTCCCAATTTGGCATCCAGTCACGACCGTCGCCTCGTGCTCCGAATATTATCACCGAAATGATACCGCAAATACCGGATAGCGTTAAATTCGCCCCCGTCGTCCAGAGCAACAGCTGATACTTTTCATGACGGCGCGAACAACAAGTATACAGCGCGGTTAGGAAACTTCCCACTAAGAGAAGCGTCATACAAAGCGTGAAGAAGAATTGCGTCGCTACGAAGAAATCCGGTAGAAGAATGTCATGGATTATGTAGTATTCCTCCTCGAACACCCACCAGCAACCATAAAATCTTGTATCGTAAAGATGCCGAGGATCTTGAAAGCCGCGGAAGCAAACTTGCCATAATCCTGCGAACAAATTAAAAAAACCATGAATATGTAAAATTTCAAACGATGTTTTCTCACAGAAAATCACAAATTCATACACTGACTTAGCCCATGTAACAAGAAGTCTAGGAAGGTTCTGTATTTAACCAAAAAAAAAACGGTTAAATTTCTTAAGATTTAAAAACTCAGAAAACACAAAAAATATTCACAATCGAGGTGCAGGAACTTGTGTTGTTTATAAAGATTTTAATTACCGATCTTGACGAATTTCGGTTGTTCGAGCTTCCCATCGGTTTCGAGCCAGTTGGGTGTGGTAAATGCAATCAGAACCAAAATAAACGCCACCGCTGTACACGCGGCGGCTGTTTTTCCCGTTCTCGATTTACTCATTGTCCTCTAGCTCACGAGCTAGTGCTCGTCGTTACGTCTAACCCAAATTTCACTCTTTAAATTGATCGCCAATTTCTTATCGACGATTCAACGATAAAAAAAACAAAACGACAACAACTACACAATCACGAAAGTACGCGACGTTAAATTGGACAGGAATGCGGTAGTCAGCTTCGATGAGTAGAATGGCAGCACCTGTCAAGCTCGCCTGACCCGCCACCTGTCGAGCGTCTCGTCAATTACACCCATCATCATTTCCCGCTCTTTTTCAAACAACGAGCAGCAGGTGTATTTCTTTTTGTGTTTAAAAGTTTATTTCTCGTAGAAAATTACTGTTCTTCGGTCTTTTTTCATAAACTTTGAATAACATTGTGGGAAATTTTTCAGTATGGTACGAGCCAACGGATGTTTCTAAAGCTACGAAGATTTTCGATGCCAGAAGCGAGTCGAGTGACCGTAATGGCGACTGTTCTCAGACATGGACAGTTCAGTTTATATCTCCAAACGTCAACGAGCTCATAGCCATAGCGAATTATCTTGGAATTCAATCGCAACCTCGAAATGATTTCAACTCCGACGACTCGACTGGCAAGAAAGACAATCTGAGCATAGAATGGATATCGGAACTCACGAAACGTGTCGCAGAAAGAATTCCAGTTGTTATAACGACTTTGGGCTCTCGAGGACTACTTGTACGTAATAAACAAATATTTCACACTTCTGTAACAAACATATTTTTGCAAATTGAATTTTTTATAACCTCAATGTTTTTCTCATCAGGTTGCGAGAAAGGGATCGGAGCTCGAGCCCTTGTTCGATCCGTCTCGAAGGATAGAAAAAACCTCAAAAAACTCCAGCGGCGATGAGATACATTGTCGTTATTATCCAGCGCCCATTGTCGAGAAGCGAAGTGAGAATGAAACATTTAGCGTCAGTGGCTGTGGCGATTGCCTCGCAGCTGCTCTCATAACCGGCTCTTACCTCGGCCTCAACGAAGTGGATTGTGTTAAATTTGCTCTCAAAGCTGCTGCTATTTCTCTCAGATCGTACGATCCTGTGCCTTCTGCTCTGAGAACATTGCAAATTGTTCAAGCGTCGCAAAGATCTGTATAGAATTTTTACAAAATTAGAAAAATTCTTTATTCAAAATCTTAGGACACTTAAAGAATCATGTTAAAACAACAGGATGAAAAGGTTTTTTTAAATATCTGTGATAAGATCTCATTTCTTCTTCTTGAGGACAACTTTACCACCCCACTTGTACACGAAAGCTTTGACGTCGAATTTTCTCTCGCATCCTTTGTAATTCATGTAACGTATCTTGCCAAAAACGTCACGCTCTCTCCAGCCCTGGTCGTGAATACCACAGATTGACCACATACATCCTAAAAATTGAGAGAATTCAATTAATATAAAAAAGTATCAAGGATATAGAATGTTATTTTTTAGCTTGACTCACCGACGTAGCCATTTGGATCACGACCATCCATGCTGTATCGATCATTAAGATAAATCGCCCATTCGAGAGCCTCCTCAGGACTTTTGGTCCATTCTAAAATTTTCTTCGCCCAGTACATTCGCAGAAAACCATGCATTTTTCCCTCCGTCACCAGCTGAATCTGCGCAGAGTTCCAGAGATCATCGTGGGTCAAGGAATTTTCTAGTTCATCCCGATCGTAAATATATTCACGTTTGTCTTCCCTAAATTTCACATAAAACAAACATTTCAAAAATAATAATTATGTTTTCATAAAGTAATTGTTATTATAATTCTTACTTATGTTTATTCAAAGTTTGAATCGCCCAATTATACGCCCCATCTATAGAATCGTATTTTTCATTGTAGTAACAAAAGTTATCTGCAAGCTCGCTTCTGACGATAGCTTCTTCCATAAAAACAGCAACGGATTCTTTGTACTTCTCTTCGTACTCGATTACTTGGAGATTGATTCGTTGAGACGATATCATGCCAAAGTGCAACCAGGGCGAGAGATTGCTAAGAGCATTGGCCAATGGATCGTTGCGCTTCGAACTGAACAACTTTAATCTTTTTTCTAGAAAACTTTCCAGCATGTTGATTCCACCGGTGTAACCAGGTATGGCCCATTTTACTTCTGTAGCTGTCATGTCAATATTAACGTCTCTCACAGCATTGGCCCAATCAATTTCATCAAATTTTGTTTCACAGGTGTACGGATGTTTTATCAATGGTGGAAATTCGCTGAGATAGAGAGGGAGCTGCTTATTTATCTTCGGACGAATTGTACGTGCGCTGTATTCCATTTTGTCCGATGCTACCCAACAAGGCACAACGTTGTGAGCGTCAACCTGCGAACAAGGATAAGCGCTGAGATACATTGTCAAAATCTCATTTATTAGTGGAGATGTAGATTTGTACCTGGCATATTGGAATCGTCTCATCGAGTTTCTTCTGCAAATCTTCTAGCCAGAAGCGAGGCAGTCTCAAAGGAAAAAAATCAACGACCAAGGCACCGAATTTATGTTTGTTGATCAAATCAAAGACAGCATAGTTTGGCTCACCGTGTAAGAGGTGAAAATTAATATCCAATTCTTTACACTCTTTGTCAACCTCGCTCAATGATTTAACAAGGAAGTTGTAATGACGAATCGTCGCGTTGAGAAACGTTGGCAGTATGCAGTAACACACGTGCAATGGTACTCGATTTTTTATTGCCAATTTTTGGGCAAACAGAAATGCCCAATTATCTGAAATTTGTATTTAATGAAATTATTTTTTTAGGTTATATACTTTACATTTGGTAACTCACCTTGTACTCGACCATCGCGAAACATCCAGTACAAAACACCTTTGCAACTTTTTGGAACGTCCTCCAAGGTAGTTAGGATTCTTACCCTTTTCTTGTTGAATGGAAAACGCATGATCGATTTAGCCACCTGCGATTCGATTAATTATTTAAAACAACGCGAAAGAATAATTCTATGCAAATATTAAATAGTTTCCCACGGTAATAACTTATTTCGCGCTTAATCAATTTAAAATTGCCCGCGCTCTATTGACTTCCGGCTGCGTTCAGCCGGTCTTCAAGACGTCGTCACTCGTAGTTCCCTGTATTCCCGCAGCGCAGACAGCGCCATGAAAAAAGTTGATCGAACTACGCGGCAAGCCAACAGTCGCAGTTCGACAAAGTTTGTATTAATAATAAATTGACAAAACCACAATTATCATTTTCTTTTCAACCCTTTTTTAAATAACGCGCCAATATCTCTACTCCCTGTTTGAGGTTAAGACCATCGCAATGGGATTGGCGCTACTACGCATCGACTCTCGGCTTTTCAACGGTTTATCTCGTATAGCCCTATAACAATGGGGTGAGAAAAACTTACCGTCTTTCTTTTATCCGATATTCGTTCGATCAAACTCGTACGTTTACCTCGTTTCGTCGGAATTTCTTCATCCATGATACAATCTACGTGCGATTTACAAATACTCTTACAATCGCCAGTTTGTACGAAACTTTTCTGTTTACAAAAACAAGTAACGTGACGTAAGTCGATGTTAGTCGAAAGACAAACTGTCTTGTACCACGAGGACCTAGAAAAATATATCAATAGAGTTGCTCTTCATAATAACAACAATTCATAGAGAGCGTATGTAATGCAGAATACATGACAATGCCAGCGCCCATCTCGGAAGGTTAGGAAAGAGCGAGCAGACAGCAGCGACTCGAGCGCCATTGGTCGCGCTGCGGCCTGTCCGTGAACCTCTCGAGACGTGTGTCCAAGGAGTGGGGGTAAACAACCTTGTGGAGGGGCGAAGCGGTACATCGTGTCGCCCAACTTCGACTGGCATTATCGTCCGAGAAGCCGTAGTAGCAGCGTGGCAGCTGAGTTTATCAGCCGCTGTTTTTAACAAGCAGTGGCGCGCGAGCGCGAGGGGCACGCGAGAGGGTTAGGAAAGGGACGTGGCCCCCTCCCCCCAGAGGACACACAGAGAGAGAGAGAGAGAAGGAGAAAAAGAGAGAGCGAGATAGCGGGAGAGAGAGGGAACGATCGGCCGCACGCGAGGCAAGCAGGACAGAATTAGGTGTCGGAAGCCTAGAGGGAAAAAAAAAAAAAATACACACAACGGAAAAGTGTCGAGAAGTTACTGTATAGCCTAGAGAAACGTAACTGAAATCATCAGGGGTTCCGAACTGTACGGGAAGAAGACAACGCAGCAAGATTTTTTATTACGAGCAAAAAAAAATCGCCACGAAGAGGAAGGAAAACGTGCTTGATAGTTTTTTGGGTTACGTTGCTTCACGGATCACACACGTATAGACACACACACGCGCACGCGCACACACACGCGCATGCGCACACACGTATACTCACATACACGCTCACACACATATATATATATATATCGACGTATATATATCGTATATGGTACTACGTTCGTTCAATGGCCGTAAAAGTTATGCGCTACGTCGCGGGTAAGGGCCCCTAGCTGGCTAGTTACGTCGACGCTCGTTCGCCGAGTCTCGGTCCACGGGTTTTTTTTTTTTTTTTTTTTTTTTCGTTTTTTACTCTCGGTTATTTTTTTTTTTTTTTCTTCGTTCTCTCCTTTTTTCACTTTTTCACGGGAAATCGTAATATTCGTTGTAGGAGGACGCGAGGTGGTCTCGGGTGAACTGTCGAGGCTCGGGTACCTCGCGCGAGGTTATTTTTTGTTTTTTTGTTTTTTTTTTTTGTTTTTTGTTTATACGAAAAATCGGGAATAATAGAGACTTTTTTCTCTATTCGTTCTTATTTTCTTTTTTTTGTTTTTTTTTTTTTTCTGTTTTCGTTTAATTGTCCCCTTTTTTTTTTATTGTTTATTTAATGAAAAGAAAATTTAAAAAATAAAAGAAACGTGTTAAAATGACCATAATAGTATTTCTTATCGACACATCGGCATCTATGAATCAGAGAGCCTATCTCGGCGGTCGACCGACACTCCTGGACGTAGCCAAAAGCGCCGTCGAGACTTTTGTCAAGGTATGGGAGAGAAATAATTTTTTTAACTTTGTTATTAAAATTGTTTGGTTGGGAAGTTACGGGGGACATTGTTCAAACACAGTGGTAGAATATTGATTGGAACAAAGAGCATGGAAGACAACGGCGCTGTTTGTGTCTTCATTTGTTTTTGTTGTTGTTATTGTTGTTGTTTTTTTAATTCTTGTACTGACGCTTTGTATGATTCGCAGGTCAGGCAAAGATCACCGGAGAGCCGAGGCGATCGTTACATGCTATTGACCTTTGAGGATCCGCCGCAGAATATAAAGGTAACTAAGTTTGCTATGTTTTTGATATTTTGAGGTTTTTCTTCATTGCGCGGGAAATATTAATCTTGCGTTATTTTCCTTAGGCGGGATGGAAGGAGAATCTTGCGACATTTATGAACGAGTTGAAAAATCTTCAGTGCCTCGGGCTAACGACTCTTGGTGCTGCTCTGAAACACGCACTGGATGTTTTGAATCTCAATCGAATGCAGACCGGTATCGATACTTATGGCCAAGGAAGATGTCCTTTTTATCTCGAACCCTCGGTCATAGTTCTCATAACGGATGGTGGAAAGTACACGACGCACAGCGGGGTTCATCAAGACGTGAGGATTAAATTCTTTGTTGTAGAGAAATGAAAATTTGTATTTCCTAACCTAAAATTCTTGTTTCAGTTCACACTACCGATGCATTCACCCATACCTGGGTCGGAATTGACGAAGGAACCTTTCAGATGGGATCAGCGATTATTCTCACTCGTTCTGAGATTATCGGGGACACCTGCGATCGACAGAGACACTGGGCTTGTCGCGAGCGATGCCTCGCCCATAGACGCTATGTGCGAAGTCACTGGAGGTAAGAATTCAGACAAGCCTACAGTAGGTGGCGAGATTATTAGGGACATTTACATTGTTTTTCCCTAATAATTTTGTCAGCCACTGTACAAATAACGTGGAAACAATACTTTGAAAACAAAAACAATGGGTAATTTTTGTATTCTTTCCTGACAGGACGCTCTTACTGCATAACATCTCACAGAATGATGATGCAGTGCATAGATTCGCTCGTCCAAAAAGTTCAATCCGGCGTAGTGATAAATTTTGAAAAAATTGGACCAGATCCTCCACCTTTGGCGACGGATGGTTTGCCAGTGACGACGATAACAATGACAGCATCGACAACAACGACGACAACGATGTCGACGATGCACCAGGAAGAAGAGGAGAACGAGGACGACGTAACGACAGTGATGAATGGTACAAGAGCGCAATATCCAGTAAACGCTGGAAGTTCAATGACGATCACCTTAACTGGCAATGCGGCGTGGCATTCTTGTCGAAGACTCATTTACGTTCCTCGCTCTGCGCAAAAAGGCTTCGCTGTTGGTTTCTGGCCGATCCCTGAGAGTTTTTGGCCAGATCTCAGTGCCACTTCATTGCCACCAAGATCGGCTCATCCTAACGTTAAATTCACTTGCACGAGTCAAGAACCAATGGTTATAGAAAATTTGCCCTTCGACAAGTACGAGCTGGAGCCAAGTCCTCTTACGCAATTCATCCTTGCGAGGAAACAACCTACGGTGTGTTGGCAAGTTTTCGTCGCTAATTCGTACAAATCCAGCGAGGTCGGACATCCTTTTGGTTATCTCAAAGCCAGTACCAATCTTACCTGCGTCAATCTCTTCGTCATGCCGTACAATTATCCTGTATTGTTGCCGTTGCTCGAGGAACTCTTCAAGGTTCACAGACTCAAGCCTACCAACGAGTGGCGCACGCAG
Source organism: Netelia melanura (assembly GCA_964007305.1). Lineage (NCBI taxonomy): Eukaryota > Metazoa > Arthropoda > Insecta > Hymenoptera > Ichneumonidae > Netelia > Netelia melanura. Next base: position 9,637,945 of record OZ023260.1, read on the forward strand.
TTTCAAAATTACATGCGCACAATGCCAACGTACTACGCCGCGGTAAATACAATTCATATAATTAACAAATACGCAGCATGAAATATCAAAAATAATGAAAAAATTTGATATTATTTACAGTCGCTGCGAAGAGCATTGACAAGAATGGGTGCTCCGACGCCTCTGGCTCAGACGCTGATACCAGACAACATGGACAATTCTCTGTCCTACAGCGTATTGAATTATTTGAAGAGATTGAAGAACACCGCCAAGGTAGAATTCGATCGACTCTGCAATGAAGTTATATCAAAGCAAGTGGCGAATGCGAGTGCGATAAAAGCACTTTCTAATGGAAATTCGACGTCGATTACCGAGGGTGTAAGAGTCGTGCCAAGAACTCCATTAAAAAAGGATTTGGTAAGAAAATTCTCCCTCGCAGACTTCTTCCATTCCCCGTCGCCTCGATTCTAAAACTTCCCTCTTTCAGGTTTCCCATCCGCTGCTGCAGGACAAGTTTATAGGTCTGCGAGACCAACTGAACGAATTCGGAGGTTTTGTAGTAGGTCTTGTCCGCAATCAGCAACAGCAGCGAGGCGCTCAAAGTTACAGAAACGCTTTTGACGTACCGAGGAAATCATTGCTCGATCAGGTCGTGAGAATGCGAGCAAATTTTTTGCAAAGCGGCCTTTCTCATACAAAACTCCTCGACGAGGATTACGTTCACTCCATGCCCGTTGCGCAAATGGGCAATTATCAAGAATATCTAAAACGCATGACACCTCCGCTGAGAGAAATCGAAAGCGTCCCAGTCAGACAACACATGTTTGGTAAGTCCCAATCTTCTTACGTTTTAGAATCAAACCAATGAAATAAGTAAAGTCACGTCACGTTTGTTCGAACGTTAATAATAATACTTTTTTATTCCACAGGCAATCCTTTCAAAATAGACAAAAGAATGATGGTGGACGAGGCGGACATAGACATCGTCGGCTCGACCTCGTCCTCGTCCTCGTCAACCTCGTCCTCTAGCTCGTTATCGGCGAAAGGCGCACTCAAGCGTGCTCTAACGCCGATCGATGGAACTATCGGTACACCTAGAGCACCACCGAACAAACGAAAACCCGGACCTATACCGCGCGACGTAGTCGTTAGAAGACCCTCGTACACTCCAGTCTCAAGGTCACCTTCAGTATCACCAATACCTTGGCAACCGAGTGACACGAAAGCATTTACTTACGGCGGTCACGACGGTAACGTCCCGTCGTACTCGACGTCGTTGTCGTCCAATGCTAACGTACCGAATTCCATGTCACCATCGCTCGTTCAACCGGAAAAATTGGTCAACGGACTCGCCGAGTTAACAACGGCCTTGCCAGTTTTCGAGCCCATTCCCGTAGAGACGAACGATCTTGCGACACTTCCGGTCGTCTCGAGCACGTCGGTCGTGGAAAATAACGCTGCTGCGATTCCTTGCAGTGTCGTGGAGAGCGCCAAGATCGTCGAAGCAACGTTGGAACATAAACCCGAAGTTAAGATGGAACCCAGCGAGACGATGGAAGAGCGTGAGAACGACAGTGGAGCCAGTGGTGAGAATGCGATACAGGAACGTTTGAGCAATCATGCGGATGAGAAAAATGAAGTTAAACAGGAAATTGAGAAAATACCGAGCAAGAAGGAATTGGAGGAAATCAGGAGGCACAATTTATCTATCAGAGAACTTGTTTACAAGGAAGTGCGAAGAAGAGGAACCAGTGAGTACATTTAAATGCAAACACTCATAAAATTTGTCTCAAATAGTTTCCCTCATCGTTGTCTCTTTCATCTTCTTTTCAGATTACGCCAATTTGTTCTCCCATCTTCATCAGATTCAAGGCACCCTCGACATAAGACTCTCCTTCGTTCGCGACGTTGTGAAAGAATCGTTGCGTTTCAAGCGACGCAATTTAGCGAAATTATTGGAAGAATATTTGCAAACGATTCAGGACGACGGATGGCTCGTTGTCAATCACAAACTTAATCACAATGGTGCCACGAAAATAAGTTAAGACCCTTGGGGTGCTTTAGAGAGGCATCCGATTACATTATTGAAATTATTGAGCAAAACTCAGAGTAAGAGCAAGGGGAATACCCTCGGTGGGAATTTTTAAGGACGAAAGGAAAGATACCACGAGCATAATTATAGCCAAGATGTGGAGACAGAAAGAGAGAGAGCTTTGAATTAAAACAAAAAGTAATCACAGAATTAATGCTTTATCGTTCGTCATGAAGGACTAAGATTAATTTCTTTTTACAGTTCGAACAAGTTTGTTTACAAACATATACATAGTGAAAATTCTCATCGTCCGAGATGAAAGATAAACAAACAAAGGAAACAAATTTAGAAGCAACTTTATTAAAACATAAAACACGACGAATAGAATTGTCATTGTTTGCAAAAAGGTAAAAAACGAAAAACAAATTTCACATGAGCGTTTGAAAAATAGTCTCATCTTTTTCTTGCAATCTTTTGTCCTGTCTTGAATAAAAAGAAAATACACATACACACAATGGACATATCACATCACAGATGTCGAATAAATTCCGTCATCAGAGTATGCAACAATTGAATTATATATTAGCTGAAGTCTATTAGGACAAGTTATTAAAAACAAAAACAAAAAAAACAAAACAAAAAAAAAGATGTTCGGGCATTATTCCCGTGTAACTGTGGCCTTCGAATGAAAAGAAAGAAAGAAAGAAAGAAAGAAGAAAAAACTATATATTGCAAGTAACTTCGACTCGATCATTGTCTCGAAACGATTGTAATGTCCAGAAAGTTTTTCTTTCTTTTTCTTTTTTTCCAGAGCAATTATATTTTCCGTTGATCGAAAAAAAACGACAACAATCTTGTAATTAACGAAAATGACAACAACAACAAAAAAAAAAAACAAAGATCAATCGGTAATACAATAGGGTAGCTTTTTTAAAAATATTATCATCATCATCGTGATCGTCGTAATTAAATTAAGTCGTAAATCCCCACGAGTCTGCCAATCCGAGTCGTTGACGAACTTTTTTTTTTTTTTTTCCCCCCTCATTCACGAAACACATAATGCGCATCAAATTATTCATACCGAAAATACAAAAGAAAAGAAAGAAAGAAAAAAAAAAACAAAACAAAAAAAAAATAATAATAATACCCAACAAAAATTTCGGAGGGTTTCTATCGTTTCTGTGATATTCATAAATCTAACGTAGAGAATTAGATTGTATAGTGCCCAATCGTCGTTGAATTATCGATGCGAAATTAATAAAATTACGTATACTTAGGTGTTACCTTCTCCGTTGTAAACTTTTATTTATATATACATATATATATATATTTATTTATTTGTGTCTATATATATATATATATAAATTTTGTTTACACGGCCTACAAATAATTTCGTACCAGTTTGAACACATTGCGCGTGGCGGAAATGATTAGGAAGAAAAGACAAAAAAAAAAAGGAGCACTTCCGGTATACGCGAATATAGTACTGTACGTATATCTATATGTGTACGTTTAGTACTGTCTCATAAATAGGACGCTACTATGCCACACTTTGTACATATTGTAAATAAAATGATTATTATTATTTATCAACGATCGATATTAGTATTGATTTTGTGTGTTTGTAAACGTCGCGTTTATTAAATCCTCTTGGGTTTCTCTTTCTGGATACATCGAGATTATTATTGTGTCTGTGTGTGTGTATGAAATAAATGTTAGGTTTACAGTAAACGCGCGAAAGGAAGAGTGTCATCCAAGTGCATCGTATTTCATATTATCAAAAGTCGTATTATTGTTTATTTTGAAATAATAATACGTTATTATACGTAATAATTTAATCGAAGGTACATTGTTTGATATGAAAAGTTGTATATTTTGCTTTCATCGAGCACGAAACGTCACTTTCGAGCGGCCATGACAGGTGCGACGCCAGCGACGCCGGCGGCCATCGATGCAACTAATTGTACTACACATATATATATATATATATATATATATATGTTCCTACATATATAGGCAAGCATGCATATGTATTCCTAGAAGCAAGCCGGTGCCGGTAGTATTTCCTTCACATGAAATCAAGGTAAGCGTAAATCTACGTTTACACATACGTATAACGTACGATATATGAATACGATTCTCGTCCGTAGCGTGTACGAAATATCCAGGATACAATACAAACAGGATCCAGTAGTAAAGAAGACAGCAACGACATACGGTCGTCGATCAACGGAACTACTAGAGACACCTGGCGCGTGCGCGAAAGCCCGCATCGAGGAGCGCAACGAGGTTGTGTCTCCCGCGGCAATAAAAAGTGTGCAAAAGTCTCCATTACTGTCGAAAATACGGTAAACGAGGGTGAACCAACGACGTTTTGTCACGATAGCGATAAGTGCGATCTTGTGTTATGTGCCCGTAGGTCGTAAAAGGTCGAAGGAAACCAAGTCGTGCGTTGCGGTTCGTACATTTACGACTAACGTTATATATATATATATATATATATATGACGTACGGGTGTATATGTTATCTACGGTAGACGTTGACTACGGCAGTAAAGTCCCGGAATCAAAATGGCCGCTTTTTAGTCTACGAAGTGAACTTTTGTTTTTTCATTCGTCGCTGCCAACTCCCGAGTGTGACAGTGCGTGTGTGTATGTTTTTTTTTGTTCGTTTTCCGTTAATTCATGGTATAATACAAAATAGTGAAACCGTTAAGGTGGACGAGTGGCGAGGGAGGGGGGGAAAGAGAGGTTAACGCCGAAAATCAAAATCTGATCGACCATCTTTCGTTGCAGCTGACTTATAGTCCTCGATATATTTTTTCTTTATGCTTATTGGACTTCGTAACGCAAATTGTATACGTTCTAGCTGATTATTGTCAACGTTGGACGAATCTTCGCTCGGATATATTGGAATTTAATCGAAATACGGTTTACGCATCCACGAGGTATGAAAATCGTATTTGTCGTTTTAAATTGTGTTCTTGTTTAAACGTGAACCGTTTATAGTCGTAGCTTTTGGCAGTTCGAGATTTTTATGTTTATTAAAAAAAAAAAAGGCGATAAATGATGGAAATGTGAATTTACGATGGGACTGTAATTATTTAAACAATCGGGACTCGATAGTTATTCGAGGAAGATGTGTATTACTTGATTATTGTTATTTGAAATTGAGCGAGGTGTAAATATTTAAAAAGTTGATCTTATCGGCTGAGCTACCGGGAAGTTGAAGATAGTTCCGCGATTCGCCGCATGAGTGCGCTGGTGGTTCGGAAACCTTGTACACGTTATTAATCAAAAAATTGTTTATATTTCTCGATAGTATTCGTATCGAAGTTTCACAGAAGCATTATCAACGAATTCCAACGACTACGGAACGAATATGCCTATCTTTAATTTGTAGCAAAGTTTTCGTCGCCAGAAACTGTCACTTGGCGTCGCGGCGGTTGATTTGTGACGTCACGCCGATACTGTACTCACCTCTGTGGGCGGAGCCACGAGAACGTAAACGCCTTGTCGTCTCTGAATGCTTCAACTCGGAGAATCGAACGATCTAATCTCCCTGGAATGCATTTGTTATTTTTAATTTTTTTTTTATTGCTTTGTTGCACTTTGCAAACAGATAAATTTTATTTTTCATATATATTAACGACAAAGAATTATGAAAAAATTCTAAGAGTTTTAATTTCTGCATCCGTGTTCACTCTCGGTTAATTTATAATGCAAATGTAAAAGATAAATTATTATTTTAAATTATTTGAACTTATGTGGTTATTAACGTTCTGGGCGTCGAGGTTATGTATGTCGACTCATTGGGGAACGATAATAGCGATGCAGAAAAAGAGAGAGACGGCATGTGTACTCAAGCCTATACTTCGCATGAGAAAAAGTGAGATAGACTGCGAGACTGGCTTTCTCGTACGTGATTGGTGGGAGAGGAGGCGGAGCTACGCCATGAAGTTGGCGAGGTATCGAGAGCGTGTCCGTGTGATCTAACACATACTTACAGCGACACTAGCGACACCAGTCATTGGGGTGCACAACTTCGTCGGGGTACACCATTTCACGTTACAAATTAAGGATAGACATATTCCTTCGGTAGTCGTCTGAACTCGTTGGCATTATTAATTACAATCAACAATCTTATTTTAAGTATATATTACAGTTAATCCATGGTAAATATCAAATTGCGTTGTTTTATTTTTCGATACGATTAAGGGGAATCCCGTCTGTCATTCGTTATAAAGTGGTCGTGTATGTTTGCCTCGTAGCGATTATACTTGTCTACAATTACTTAGAGATAAGTTTAATTCGTATTCCTTGAATTTTCTTGTTTACTTTGCAGATATCCAAACGATACTTTATCAACGTATAGGATGTTGCGGCATCAACATCATTTGATGGAAAATATACTGAGGGAAAATAAATATCCACCGAACATGATGTACGAAAAGTGAGGTTATGTTTTTGAATTTATACATCAGCTTTCATCATCTACATTCAAATGTTTTTTAATTCATTAGGACGGGTGGACCGGTACGTCCGATGCAACATACAAATATGATACCTCATCAAGCACAGCATATTCACGCAGCGTCGCAAAGAACGCCTCAGCATGTGCAACATCAACAAATTTTATCGATGCATCACATGCAACATTCGAGACCGCCGGGTGCGAATCCACGTCAGCCAATAATGATGGGTGTAAATGGTCAAAATCCTAATGGTGAGCGACGGACTGAAGTTTATGAAGAGAACGTTTTGCATAACGAGACGAATAAGCCCGGTGTGATTTTTTCATTGAGCATGTGCCACCACGACGTAGTATTTTTTATAAAATGAACATGTTCGATTTACGAGTTAAATTAGAATAACAATCGTCGAGGACCAGTCGCAATACCGACGATGCTTCAGAAATTGCGAATAGCACGATTGCATCTCCATGTAACGCCACTTTCATTATTCCACCCAGTCACCAAAAAAAGAAAACAGGTGATGGTTTTTATGCCGGATCGCGTCATTCAACTCAATAACGATCATTAGTTATTCTCCCTAGCTTAACTCGAGATCCTGCAAATATCTCCTACAATTACTTATTATTAAAGGAAACATAAAGAAATAACTTCCACCATCGGTTTGTCGAATGGTTCTCAATTATCAATTATGTTGTCTCGCATCCACGTTTCTCCCCCTTGTTATGTTCGAAGCGATGAAAATTTCTCCACGTTTTTATAAAAATTGCACCGTCAATTTATAGTTTTTTCTTTGTTCCATTCTTCATCCGCATTAATTTTGATTTTAACCTCAAATTTTATTTTGTTTGCAAATGAAAAAACAGGACAAATTTCCAGGCCGCTACACCCCTATTTACATGAAAAAGAAAATAACTCTTTTTCTAAAACTTTTACAAACTTACAGCACGATTATCTTTAATTTTGTTAGGGCGTACCAAGACAATAATAATCGTCGCGTGCGTATTCTCAGTACTGCTAAGTGGTGTCGACAGTAAAGTTCATCGTCAGATGTTAAACATAAGTACTGACAATTTGGATCTATTGTTTGGACCAACTGGGTGCATCGAAGGTCGGTTCTCTATCTCTTAAATCATAAAAAAAGCTATCATATTTATTCAGCGAGTAGTCGAATTTTCCATTCAAACATCACGTTCAATTTCCTTAAAAACGAACAATCTTAAATCGCGAATATTATCGAAACAAGTCAAAGAAAAACAACTTCACCGAAAAGTCACGTACAATTTTATTATTTTCACACTAACAATTATTTTATATTTCAATAATTTTAATTATAGGATCATCATTAATTTGCTTTTTCAACCCAGCTTTGCTTATTTGTTTTCCCTCTTTTTTTTTTTTCTGGCACGCTATGCCTAGCATGAATTCCGGTTTTGTTTCTTCCGGCTTCCTCTTTTCCCTATCGACCATGATTTCCAAAATGTGTAGATACTTTATTGTTTTGTATATTTTTATTTTACTTATTAATCTCTTACATTGTCCTACAGCCGGAAGTGTTAAAAAAAGAAATGTTTTATTTTTTGTTTCATCGTCTCGAACAAACTGGGTTTTGATTGCTCGAAGCTGAAGTAAGTTCATAATTAATCTAATTTAAATTTGATTTAGGAACGATGGTGACGATGGGTTTGAATAGACAAATGGAACCCAGCGCTCCGATTGCTACTCATCCGAGTCAAACAATGCAACAACAATATCAGCAACCGACGCTGCAACAGCCGCAACTGCAAAATCAACATGAACCGATCCAACAAATGCACCAACCGCAATCTCAGAGCACGGATCCGAAAATCTTAACGAACAACCAAGATGAGAACAGTCGTGTCGACTCGAGAGACGATAGTCCTTCATCACGACCGTCGAATCCAAATCCAGCTAATGTGACAAGCGCTGCGTTGGCAAGCATGAAAGAAAAAACACCCATGTGTCTTGTCAATGAACTGGCCAGGTTCAATAAATTGCAGCATCAGTACAGACTGACGAATGAACAAGGACCGGCTCACAAAAAGCGCTTCACTGTTACTCTCAAACTTGGCGAGGAGGAATATGTCGCTGAGGGTCAAAGTATCAAAAAAGCTCAACACAGCGCAGCTACCGAGGCTTTGACGAAAACGTGGTACAGGCATCCGCCTCCTAAACCTACCAGAGCCATGAGAATCGGTCACCTTGGAAAAGGATCCTTCGCTTCTGGTATTTTTGGCAATGTTTCACTTTGACGCTACCATATGAACAATTGTCCAGCGTTCTTATATGCTAAATTGTTAAACAGGAAATGTACCACCGACCGTTCAGCTTAATTCGCTCGCTATGAAGCGTGGAGAACTTACCGTGTACACGATACGACACGCCCCACCTGCAGCTCCTCAACGATACTTTCAACACGGTTTTGGAAACATTCCGAGAATATTCAACCCTCATTATCCTCATCTTACTCATAGCTACACACTGAAACCGGAACAACTGTATCTCGTTACTCTCAAGGTAAAAATACTTTCTTTGTTAAATTGTTTGATTTTGAAGTAGACTAAAATTTTTCTGCGAATTCTTTCAGGTAGGAGATCGTGAATTTAGTGGTCGAGGTACAACGGGACAAGCAGCTCGTCATGACGCTGCGAGTCGGGCGTTGGAACAATTGCGTCAATTACCAATTCCCGAGGAATGTCCAAGCGCAGGAAGCGCAGCGAATCTCGCTGCTGGCTCAAATGGAAATTCCGTGTGCATAGAAAATGGAGTAACATCGAGCTGTCCAGTGGATGATCCGAGCGCCGAGATAAAGAGTCCGGTGTCTCTGGTTCACGAGATGGCTCTTAAACGCGGTTTACCAGTGAGTTTTAAAGTCGTCTCGGAAACTGGAAAGCCACATATTCGTACATTTACGACAAAATGTATGGTCGGCGAGACGATGACCGTTGGCGAGGGTTCCTCGAAGAAAGTATCGAAGAAACGAGCGGCGGAATTAATGCTCGACGAGCTCAAGAGATTACCGCCCTTACCAGCGGCAATAACGGTTCGTCCCGCTGGAATGAAACGAAAACCATCGAACACGAAAAAGCCTCGACGTCATTTGATACGTGACAATCAAGGACCTCGAAACGTTTCGGAGAACGCTGAGGAAGTTGATCCGGTATCTCGTCTCGTACAGATACAACAAGCTAAACGCGAGAGAGAACCGGTTTATACCTTGGTCGAAGAGAAAGGTGGACCGAGAAGACGAGAATTTCTCATGGAAGTCACGATAGGACAATTTTCCGCTCAGGGTATCGGTTCTAATAAGAAGCTTGGGAAGAAAGCTGCAGCGGAAGCTCTTCTGACCCAACTTGGATATAGCAAACCTGCACAACCCGCTAAACCTTCGATCAAAACTTCCAAAGACCCGAATAACATCGAGAGTAACGATATTTCTGGTAAATTACGAAAGGTCACGTTTCTCGAGGACGATCAAACGAATCAGGAAAGCTTGCCGCAACAACCAACTGGTACAGGAAGACAATTAGCGCCTGGCTTGTTACTCGTCGATCAGCAAGACTCTAAATTAACTGGCAGCGCTTCCGGTCGACCTAATTCACCGAATAGTCAAAATGGCCCTACGCTACAAGCTGTCGCAGAGGCATTCAGAGGTCAACAGCAGCAAACTCCCAATGGCCTATCACCTAATGATCAACTCATGTACCTGGCGCAGCTTCTCAATTTTAAAGCAACTTTCGTCGATTTTCCAAAGGTTGTTCTCAAACTTTTCTTCGCTGTCTTTAACTAATTTCATTTTTAATACAAAACATTCTTTCTTCTTTCAGGCCTCGTACAACAGTTGTCTCTCATTGGTCTCGCTTAGCACAGATCCTCCTCAAATTTGTCATGGCAGCGGCGCAACGATAAGCGACAGTCGCAATCAAGCTGTATTAACAGCGCTGCGCACGCTTGGCAAATTAGGACTCGACACAAACGCGACACCGGAGAAGGACAAACTACCGGACGATAATATCGAGAATCACGATCAGTTGAAAAACGACGTTATAAACCAAGTAATCGATAAGTAAAGAAAAGAAAAGCAAAACAAAACAGAAAATTCGCTAATTCGAATATTTTCACAGGTTGCTTTCCTTCGAGTATTCGATTTTGGGAGTAAAAACTAGAAAATCTCCGTAAATTTTTCAATTAACTCGAGAAAAATTCTATCTCGATTATTTCTGTTTATTTTCTTTTCTTTCAATTCCACGACGTTTCCAGAATGACAAAACGCGTCGATTGGAAAGAAAGATTATCGTCAATAATTTTTATTGACGATAACGTTTTTAATTTTAATATTTTTTACGAACGAACTGTGAAAGAATCGAGAGAACGGAGAGTTTCAATGTGAGAATCGCGAATTATTTCCGTAGTTTAGAAAATTCAATGTACCTACGTCGTAGTTCGAGTCGTTACTGCGTTAATTTTTACGTTTTAATATATTGCGTATAAATATGTATTTTTTTTTTTTTTTCTTTCTTTTTTCAAATGTCAATCGAGTTTGAAAATTTTCGTTCTTTTCCAATTTTCTTAGTTTTACGCTCCGAACGAAATGAATTAACGACGAGTCTTATTTATATCAATTTTTATACGATTTATCATTGATAAATCGACGCGCAAAAACTTGTATTCATTGAATTTTGTGCGATTTTTTGCTTCAGCTTTGAAGAAACTTCTCAAAGCATAAACGAGGAAAATTTGCCTCAACGGGTTCCTCATTCCTTATCTTGATTCTTTGTTACTCTCGCTCTTGATTATTCTCTCTGTATGAAAACTAGCTCTTTAAACTAAGGTGAACGATTGGAAAACAATTTCATGAAAATTCCAATCGAAACGAAAATTGTTAGAGAAAATAATTAATCGCTTTTCATTTTCATTACAGAAGGAAAGTGGAGAATGGGAGAGCGAGAATGATAAAGAGAAACGAAGCTCCAGGAATAAGCAGGAGTTAAAAGTATTTAAAAAACGATAAACTCTTCGACGTAAATTTAGCTTTTAGTCTTCGCCAAGCGTCGTTTCTCAGTTCCCCGAAATTCGTGCAAGAATTCATTGAGGAATATGCCAATGATTGGACGTCTCGTTATCGAGGGACATGCATAAAAATCAAACATGAATTTCGGAGAGTTCGGAGAGAGCGCTTAAAAAACAACAAACAAAAATGAAAAACTGATCCAGTGGTATAATGGAATTTTGTGAGAGAAATTGAGATTGAATGCTGAACGGACCATAGCGGCTGTTTTGGTGTCATTACTGATTACTAGGGTGATTATACTTTTCCATTGTTTTTATTATTATTATTATTATTCTTTTCCAGAGTCAAGATGTACAAATTTTCTTTGTTTGGTTTGCGAATACCGAAAAAAACGTGAATGACTACCGAACCGAGTGGTAATGCTCCAGTTTCCATGATTAAGCAGTATACACCTTAATTTGTTGAATAAGTTTAATTGAATTAATGTTAGGAAATTAAACGCGGCGGCGCCGCGTGACCGTAAAATATTATTTAAAAAAAATGTGAACGAACATCAGATAATACTATTCGGTTCGCCTACTGCGGTGGTTTGTGTATTTCGAATCAATAAATGCCGAAAATGTTATGATTATGAAAATGACTGAGATTTCGTTGTGAATGTTATTGTAAGCTATGTTTAAGGTTTTTTTTTGTAATAGTGTGATGCATTTGGTTACTAAGATACACGGCGTAATGATCAAACTGAAAGAGGATTGATTTTAGGAAGCCCGTTTAACACGAGGAAAAATACGTCGACGAGAAATTCGGTAAATTTGTCGAAATTGTATTAGAGATTACGATACGGGCATCTTAATTTGTTTTATTAGTATTGTTATTATTATGCTAGTTTATTATCATTTATTTTGCAGTCGGAAGGTTTTTTGTAGTTTGTTTATTCCATGAATTTTTAGTATTGTGTAGAAACGGCTTTTTTCCGTTTTTAAATTCGGCGGGTCAATGCACTACGAGCGCTCGCAGCGCCACCCGCATTGCGGCTTCCCTCGCAAACTCAGGTGGTTGGCCAGTGTTGGGCAGTTACACTATTACGATGTTATGCTGTTCGGTCAAGATTGCTCGGTGAAAAATTAATACACACAAGAAAACAATGACGATTCATTCCAAATACAACGAAACGTGAAAGCAACAAGCTCAAACTTCGCAGTAATTTTGGACAAATAATGAAATAAGGAAATTATACGGTGATAAAGTGGGAGGTGTGAAAGTTGGTGTAAAAAGTGGGATTGGGTCAATGCATCGTCGATCCAGAGTAAACGAGACAAAATCCAAACACAATGTTCAAGAATACATTTCAAAGCGGTTTTCTTTCGATTTTGTACAGTATCGGGAGTAAACCGTTGCAAATATGGGACAAAAAAGTGCGAAACGGACATATAAAAAGAATCACCGACAACGATATACAGAGTCTCGTCTTGGAAATTCTCGGTAGCAATGTTAGCACAACGTACATAACCTGTCCGGCTGATCCGAGAAAAACATTGGGGATAAAATTACCGTTTTTAGTGATGATTATAAAAAATCTGAAGAAATATTTTACCTTCGAAGTTCAAGTAAATTGACAAATTCATTATTTATGGTCATTCGCAGAATTAATAATGTAAACGAATGGAACGCTAATATAACCTATCTTTTTTTCTTAACTTTTAGGTGATCGATGATAAAAATGTGAGAAGACGATTTCGGGCAAGCAATTATCAATCAACAACGAGGGTTAAACCATTTATCTGTACAATGCCTATGCGCCTCGACGACGGATGGAATCAAATACAATTTAACTTGGCTGATTTTACGAGAAGAGCCTATGGCACAAATTACGTCGAGACTCTGAGAGTCCAAATTCACGCCAACTGCCGAATACGACGAGTTTACTTCTCCGATAGACTTTACTCGGAAGATGAACTGCCCGCTGAGTTCAAGCTTTTCTTGCCGATTCAAAATAAAGCGAAATGTTGATGATAGCAAAAATTTAGGTTTCCGATAAATAAAAACGACTCTCTTTTTCTCTCTCATTTGCAAATAACAAGAGAGTTGGTAGTTTTATTGTCGTGTCTAAAACACATCTCTTATCACGTGTGATAATAACTTTGATTTCAAAAGTTATCACGTTACTCGAGAAATCATTTTTTATTTGGTATTTTCATTTTTTACAATTATTCAAGATTTTGTTAGTTTATACAATCGCTGATTTTTGCCTCGTTTTAGGTCTAACGTTCACTGGAACGGCGCAGCAAGCCTTGTCGATTCTCGTCCTGTGCTTCTCAACAAGTTTACCTTGCCCATAAGAATTTCGACGATTTTTGGCATTGTAGATAGAAAGTTCGACTTCCGTCATGGTGAGACCGTGACAACGAAAATATTCTAACATTTTGCGATTTAGACCGTGACGAATCTCTAGAAAATTAGCCACAGCTTCGTCCGTAGTAAGAAGTTTGCTTGGGGTTGTTTTAACGATATTTGTCATTTCAGCCGCAGCTGCGGTCTCGACTTCCATTGGAACTGGTACTTCGACCGGTGATATGGATGGATTTCCTTGCAAAGAATTGATGATAGCAGGAATTTTAATCTCAGGTATCGCTGGAATCATTCTCTGAGACTTTTTCATTAGACCAACCGGTCTCAATTTATTCCCTGCGCCTTGGTCTGCCTGATGCACACATTGATAATTATATGGCCATCTTCTAAATATCTCTCCTTCGCAGGTGTTCTTGTTGTTCTCACAGTTGTCGGCATTGACCGGTATCGACACAATTTCTCCCACAACAGTTTTTTGTTCTTCTATAATTTTTTTTCTCTTTGGCCTCTCTGCCCTAGAGATTTTATTCTTTTCAAGGACGTTAACATCATCGACCGGAGGAAGGTTCTTCAGTCTTTCCGAGTTTATATCCTGAGAGTGTACTTGCACTTTCAAGTCCGACAATCTTACAGCGGAAGATGTTTTGTAATTGCGTTTGGAACGTGAAAGTATTTCCAAGGAGTCGTCTAAAAATTTATTGGACAAAATTGTATTCTCAATGTCATCAGAGGGTCACTAGAGAGATCGAATAGGAACACCAACCATTATTTGTATTCGTATACGTGATGTTGGTCTGACAACTTCTCTCTACAAAGTGTATTCCCCACTTTAGCATGTACATGTCGAAAAAAGCTTGACAAAGTTGAACAGGTGTCTCGTTGGGTTCGTAATGGCGATCTTGAAGATATATTCTTCTTATACGACAATTAGGATGAATAATTAATCTTTGCAGCGCTCTATAATCTGTACGATAGATTGATTGACACAAATTTCGAAGATCGATCTCAAGATTGTTCCAGTCCTCGACCAACTTGAGAAGTAATCGTGCTGTATTGTACTCAACTTTCGTACCTTTCCCATCCACGTCATGCGTCGACAGGATGAATTTTCGTCGAATATTTTCTTCGTCTATTAACTGTACAACGATAGAATGTTTGGTTAAGTCCATTAAGAGTTAGTGTTATAGGTTAGGGTGTCCCGCGAGTGCAAGTTATCTTCAAACCCCCAATTCCTCGACACGGAGTAACCGATCGAGATGAAACTTAGGTCAAAGATGCTTGCCACGATTCTGCGTTTAACAACCCAAGTTTCATCCAAATCCGTCGTTCCGTTCCAAAGATATTCGCAATCGCGTTTTCGAAGTGGTGAGCGTTCCACTGGAAGTTCAAAAATGCAACACCATCAAGCAAACGGCGCTGCTGTTCATCGGGGCGAGAGGAAGAACGATAAGTCATTATCAGTAAAGGTTTTTATAACTAGCTTATCATAAACAATACCTGGAAAATTATTTTCATTGGCAATTTTAGATTTTTCACTATCAGTACTAGAATGGGAAGTTGAATATTGAGACAATCCTGAGGATTAGCCGGACACGATATATTTGTACTTATAGCATTTATTTCCGTTTCCCTTATCTCAATAACCTTATCTCCATTAAGAGTCTCATCCTCGATTCTTCGTACTCTTCCATTTGAGGAAGCATATTTAGACCACAAACGCAAAGGATTATCTGCGATACTGAATAACAGCGATATAAATCCTGGATTACCATTTAATCGTGCCATCTGACTACTGGAAATTTTGTTCTAGAATCTAGGTTAGGTATTTATGTCAATGAGCTTATCATTGACAATGTACTAATAAGACGTCGTATGTTCATAGATGTCAATATCTATATATATATATATATATACATAGGTATCAATAACCAAACTATTCCCCACGAAGTTGTCTTACAAAAATATTCCTCGTGAAGATGTTCATCGATATATAAAAATCATGCATGCGGCATGAGGTTGTCACGTACGCGCATGCGCCTCATTATTCATGCAGCGCATACACAATACGATTGAAATACCTCTCGATGCTCGCGAGTCTGTTAATTGTTAATTTGTAGTATTGATTTTTTTTCCCCAACCCTCTCATACTCTCGAGCTCGCAGTAGAATCGGCTGAGACGAAACGAGAGGTAGACAAAAGGGCTGAAATACGTATCATCAGTTTCGCAAGTGGTGGGGGTAAGCGTAGGAGGGCGTTACGTGCGCGGATAAGGCTTGCCTAGTTCAGACGCACACCGCGCGTGGCGCGACGGTCGACGTTAGCAACGTCAGCGCGGGCAGAGGGGAACTAGTTTTTGCTCTATAATCGTGACGAAAAACGAATAAAAGTGATAAAATAAAACGTATATAGTATGTATTAAATGTGTGCGAGCAGCGCGTCGGATAAAGCGAACGGCCATTAATGGAACTATCGGTGGGATAATGCGATATATTTGTATATGTAAAAAACGTGCACGTACGCGTTTCCATGGCGGGAAGGAACGCTCGTTGGTGAGGAACAATTTCGAAAATCCACCCCTCCCCTTGCGCGCCATTTGGTGAACGTGACTTTTGGCGGGAGATTGAAGATTTGAAATTTCAACCCTCCAAAAACATAAATCCAGTGCGTGACGTAAACACAATCGTGCCAAGATATACTTCCCTCATTACGCTTCATATATTTACCCTCATAAAAACAAAATGGCGGTCTAATTAAGTGTGCCACGAGTCGATATTCGACATTTTTCTTTTATTACCAAGTTCACTCTTCAAAAGACAACTTCAGTCAAAACTCGTTATTCCAACCAATTACAATAATGGAACCATACCAATATCAAAAAAACGTGAATATATACGCGAAACGTGCGGATATTGCCAACGTGTGTCGGTAATGAGGAAAAAAAGGAAAAAAAAAAAAAAAAAAAAAAAAAAGGGCATGGTCGCGCACGCGGAGAGGTAGGGAGACCCTAAGAATCCATAAATAAAATAATTGCGGCTTCTCCGCTACCAACGCTCTTTTGCACAGTCTGTAACGCGTCTTGTCATGCGCGGACCGGAAGTGACCGGGGGGTCATTGTTAAAACAGAACAAATAAACATACGCGTTAACCACGCGATAAATAAATATATATATATATATATATATACATACATATACACACATATATATATATATATATATAATGAAAAAACTATCCGGCGTACATTAATCGCGTGTAAAAGGACGATACGTAAAACAGCCGATATATAAATACGTGTGTCAGAGAAGGACATATACATATATATATATTTTTTTTTAATCGACGAACCGAATTAAAGTAGTATAGGTATTACGTATCGAGCACACTCGTTTGCCTCGCTTCCTCGAGAGTGTTTGTTGCGGGGTGCGAGCTCGACGCGGAAAGCTTGGCGCAGGAGAAAGAGAGCGCGCGTCGAACGACGTACAACCATCGTCGTACATTTTTATCTCGACGGATAATTAAGAAAAAATTAACGAGAAAAAAAATTACGATGAAATTTACGTTAAAGGAAAAAAGTGCGATGTCATATTTCGGAACAACGTGAAGTTAGTCACGTTAAAAAAAAAAAAAAAAAAAAAATTGTCAATTTCCCGGTGACACTGGATGCGACGCGAGTGACGTTACCGGGCGAGCCGACGGCGACGACGACGATGATCCGGTCCCGGTTAACCTCAAAATTCGTCCCGTAACGATTATCTTACGTATCTCGCTGGAAATGTGATCGAGTGACTCGGGAGTGGGGGAAAGGAAAGACGCGTGTACGTGTTGACAGAGAGAGAGAGAGAGAGAGAGAGAGCGGTGTAGACGATGCGAGCGGGAGAAGCCAACGTGTCGTAAGATGCCGCGGACGCTTTCAGCTACCGGAGGGCGAGAGAATTAGTTCGGCAACGTCTCACCCCGCGCGCCACTCGACGCACTGGCGTAACTCGCGGCTGAGTACAAAAGTTGGAAAAATCGCCGTTAGGCGGCGCGCCTGTCGCTAAAGGGGGAGAAAATCGTATCGCGAAAATATATATTAGCGTATACCACTCTCGAGAATATCGCGTTTTTCGTGCTTCAAGAAACGAAACAAAGACCAACGGACTTTATTATTGTTTTATTTTGTTTTGTTTTGTTTTGGTTTTTTTTTGGTTATTGCCACGATGGGAACGTCGAGCCGGGAAATGTTTGAACGCGGTAACGACGTTGTGTTCGGTATCGATAATTGTAATCTCGGCGATGATCGTGACGGGGAACAACAACAGTGCAGAATTTGCGCCAATGACGTTGACGCCGAGGAGAGAATTGACATATTCGCCGAGGAAGCGAGGAGGAAATATCTTCAAACGAAGATTAGGAAATATCTTTATATTCTCGTAAGTTTTAGATTGTCATTTTTTTTTGAGATTATACAAATATAGATATACCCATGGCTCTTATGTTATGAATATATATGTATTTTTGTGATATCGAAAACATGCGTGTGCTCGAGTTTGAACATTGTTGAAAGTTGACAGGCGCGTGGAATGTACGTTAACCGACATTTTGAAAAAAAAAACACCGTACGTGAGAAATTTGTTCTTCGACACTGATGACCTTGGACGTTTATTTAACGTAAGAAACAACTTACGATCGTGAAATAATAATTTGTTTACGTAATTAATTAAAATTCGAATTAATTAAAATAATAATAAATAATGAAAAAAATAATAATAAGGAATTGTGGATTTTTGAATATTTTGTAACGTATAATTAGGAGTTTAATTAAAATTGGATGATTTTAAATAGAAAATGCGTGTGAGGGTGGATTAACGCGTTTGAGTCGAGGCTCGAAGATTCGAGATGAAATACGAAGAGCGTGGTTGGATGGAGCGGGCTGCGCGGAGGGCAATGCGGCGCCGCGAGGGGGCGAAAGGGAAAAAGGGTTAGGTTTTTAATGGCAGCCATTTTGTGAGAAGAGGTACGAAAGTGTTAAAAATTAGCATTTTATTGATTGCCACGAGTACCGAGAGTTCGCCCCTCTTTGCCGCGGACGGCGTTTCCCGCCAACCGCTCCCCCCTCTCCACCTTACACAGCCGATATATAGATATATTGTTATAGGTGAAATACAGAAAGCCGATAGGAGCGGTGGGAACTCAACGATAAATATAATTTTGGAACGAATTCTCGATTCTTGAATCACTCTCGTGACGTCAGTCGATATTTTATTTATAAATATTGATAAATTGTTGATTAACGAAATATCGAAAAAATGTAATTTGTTAATTTACAAAATACACAAATAAACGTAAGATCGAAGAATAAATAAAAATTGTTTAAATAAATATAAAAACGAATTAATTTTTTTCTTAATTGGAGCAAAATATTTTTATTGATGGATTTTTTGTTTTTTAATTAACAAAATATCAAAAAAATACAATTTGTTAATTTACAAAATACACAAATAAACGTAAGATCGAAGAATAAATAAAAATTGTTTAAATAAATATAAAAACGAATTAATTTTTTGTTAATTGGAGTAAAATATTGTTATTAATGGATTTTTGGTTTGTTAATTTACAAAATATCAAAAAAATACAATTTGTTAATTAACAAAATACACAAATAAACGTAAGAACGAAGAATAAATAAAAATTGTTTAAACAAATATAAAAACAAATTAATTTTTTGTTAATTGGAGCAAAATATTTTTATTAATGGATTTTTGGTTTTTTAATTAACAAAATATAAAAAAAAAACAATTTGTTAATTTACAAAATACACAAATAAACGTAAGATCGAAGAATAAATAAAAATTGTTTAAATAAATATAAAAACGAATTATTTTTTTGTTAATTGGAGTAAAATATTTTTATTGATGGATTTTTGGTTTTTTCATTAACAAAATATCATAAAAATACAATTTGTTAATTAACAAAATACACAAATAAACGTAAGCACGAAGGATAAATAAAAATTGTTTAAACAAATATAAAAACAAATTAATTTTTTTTAATTGGAGCAAAATATTTTTATTGATGGATTTTTGGTTTTCTAATTAACAAAATATCAAAAAATACAATTTGTTAATTTACAAAATACACAAATAAACGTAAGAACGAAGAATAAATAAAAATTGTTTAAATAAATATAAAAACAAATTATTTTTTTGTTAATTGGAGCAAAATATTTTTATTAATGGATTTATGGTTTTTTAATTAACAAAATATCAAAAAAATACAATTTGTTAATTTACAAAATACACAAATAAACATTAGAACGAAGAATAAATAAAAATTGTTTAAACAAATATAAAAACAAATTAAGTTTTTTTTATTGGAGTAAAATATTTTTATTGATGGATTTTTGGTTTGTTAATTAACAAAATATAAAAAAAAAACAATTTGTTAATTTACAAAATACACAAATAAACGTAAGATCGAAGAATAAATAAAAATTGTTTAAATAAATATAAAAACAAATTATTTTTTTGTTAATTGGAGCAAAATATTTTTATTGATGGATTTATGGTTTTTTAATTAACAAAATATCAAAAAAATACAATTTGTTAATTAACAAAGTACACAAATAAACATAAGACCGAAGAATAAATAAAAATTGTTTAAACAAATACAAAAACAAATTCATTTTTTGTTAATTGGAGTAAAATATTTTTATAAATGGATTTTTAGTTTGTTAATTAACAAAATACACAAATAAACATTAGATCGAAGAATAAATAAAAATCGTTTAAACAAATATAAAAACGATTTAATTTTTTTTTAATTACGATAAAACATTTTTATTAATAGATTTTTGAATTTTCCACAGGTGTCGACCGAGGACAAATTACCAAAAATGGTGTGTTCAACATGCGTCAAGAGGCTCGAGGGTGTTCATAGATTTGCGACAATGGCGTATAGAACGCAGGAGAGGCTCAGGCTGCAATTCGAAGAAGAGGATAGAAGATCTGATGAAGTGGACGGAGGGATTGAGACAAGGGTGGAAGATAGTACGAATAAACATAATTTACTGGGAGCTTACGAAAGACAACAGCAGAAAGATCGTGGACTTTTGCACTCCATATTAACAAAGGTCTTGCAAATTTTTAATAACAAACAGAAAAATGAATTAAATTATTTATCCATTATTTTTCCATCGACAATTATTATTTCATTAATTATAAATTTCTTGGCTAATTATTATTTTTATTAATTAGAATAATATTAATGATAATTATGCTTTTGTTTTAATATTAATTATTTTATCGTTAATTATTATTGCATTAGTTGTAAATATTAGAATTATATTGTTAATAATTATAATTTCTTGTTATTAATTATTATTATATTATCGTAGGGTGGCATTGAAATTCTGACAGAAAAGGAAACGACACAGCCGGATGTGGCTCTGGATTTGTCAGAGGTCGAAGGTGGCAGAGACGAGAGTCAGTCGTCCGTATCGAACACGGAAGAGATGGAGGTCAGAGTCGATCCGATGATATTTTTGGAGTGTGACCTGGAGGGTGGCTCGTCCGATTATTCCGACGAGTCGGACAGCCACGAGGAGAAATGCAAGGATAAAGACAAATCGTCGAACGTCGATTCGACGAACGAAAAGTGAGTGTCATATTTTGAATTAATTCTTCGAATTAAAATTTAAACAATTAATCATTATTATTAATTTCTCATAATTATTATTAATTATAATTCCTAGAAATAATTATTCCTAATTTTGTAATGTATAATTTTACTTTTGTATTTTTTATTCAATTCAATTTTTTCTGAGAAAACAAAAATGTGATATTAATTATTTTAATGCAGGTGTTCATCGATCGTAACGCGGGACGAGGAGCGAACGAAGCGAAATAACAAGGACTCGTGCGAGGAGGGAAAAGGAATGGAGAGCGACGAGGATGTCGGTAACAACGATGGCCTCCTCAAGCCTTACGAGTGCACGATATGTGCACGTTCGTTTATTTCTCAGATAGGCCTGCAGAATCATCTCTGGTCGCATTTGCCTAGAGAACGTCGCTATAGCGAGAGCAAGCCTATTCTAAGATCACAACATGCCTACTCGAACAACGGTGTTTTGCAAACACACAGTACGGAGAATGCGGCTACGACTGGGAATTTTGTATGTCCGATATGCAGCAAGAGAATATCGACGAAGGGAAATTTAAAAGTTCATTTGGAAACTCACAGGCCTAAGGGAAAATACGGATGCGACATATGTGGAAGAATGTGAGCCTTTTGAATAGAAATATTTTTGAAAAAAATACACTGGTACGATGGTCAAGTGGTTAGCGTCGCGGACTCGCACTCAGCGGACCCGTGTTCGATTCTCGGTCAAAATCGATAAAAATTTTTCAATTTTTTTTTTCACAATTTTCATTATTTCTAACTCAAATTTCATCGATTATAGATTAAATAAATAATACGATGTTTTTATTTGCAGTTTCAAGACACAATCGAATCTTTTTCGTCACAAGGAGTATCACGGTGGTATACAATTCCCCTGCAACGTTTGCGGTCGAGTTTATCCAACGAATTCGACGCTACGAGCTCACAGTATAACACACTCGGATCTTCGACCTCATGCTTGTCCTTTATGCGACAAAACCTTCAAAAGAAATCAAGATCTGAAGTTTCACATCAATCAGCACACCGGCGCCCGTCCTTATCAGTGCCCTTACTGTCCCAAGGCCTTCGCTAGCTCGGGCAACTGTTTCTCACATCGCAAGAGGATGCACCCTCGCGAGGTTCACAGAGATCGACAGAGAGCCGCGGATCTCATGAGATGAAGCCCAGTCGTTATGAAATAATGGCTCTAAAATTATTATCGACCTTGATACTTCACCAAGATCAAGTCATAGTATTTAACAAAAAAAGAACGAAATCTTTTGTATTCATTTATTTATTTATTTATTTATTTTATATAGCACTTAGTCGTACTTCCTTCGGTGCTAAATCATCGTGATCAAGATTTAAATTGCGCGACAACAAGACATGAGGAATGAGCCATTCTTAGCAATATTGTCATTTTAGTGAAATATGAATTTTTAGTACAGGAACGTTTTGTGCCTTTAGAGGTGAAAACGTTCCAACACACAAGTCAAGACTGTTACGAAGATTACAGTGGTCGAAGTAGGATCTAAGTGTGAAACGATAGATTAGACATTAGAGAGAATTGTTTTGAGACAAAGCTGCACGAGGATATTTTTAGTTTCTCAAGAATTAGAACCGAATATCGATTGTGACGAGGCAGCAAAAAAGATCTAAGTTTTCCTGCTGATTAAAGGTTCTAACCTAGTGCGAGAAAAGAAGATGCACTCACGTTTATACAACTGTACACACAAAATGTTATACGCATACCAAGAAGGTACACCGATACACATTAAATATTATATACCTCATCGTATCATGTAAGACCGTAGAAACGAGATACCTACGAAGTAGGCTTTAGTGTGATAAACAAGAAATCGTACGTACTTAGATAATAGCGATATCTCAGATATATTATTATCCCTGAGAAAAACAAAGATGCCCCTGTTGTTAAAGAAAAAAAGAGGAGAATCCAACGTACAAGCGCAACGTACACTAGTCCTACAATAACTTTTAGCGATATAAGAGCGGATATTGGAAAGCATGAACAAACTATGAGAGAACGTTGAAAGGAAAAAGCTGTCTGTCATTATTCTTATTTGAGGAGATTGGATGTTTTAATGCTTTTTGAGAATTTTGTTTACATTTGAAAAAAACAATGATGATACAGAGAGTGTTTATCTGTCTTCCGGTTTGTGCCAAGACAGAAGTGATTAACTTCCTGTTAGACATTTTTTTACATCTTACGTATCAGTATTTGCCATTGGAGATATTTATTCTTCGTACTCTTTTGTGCCAATAATAGAGATTACAAAGTTGCTTGATTTGTTATTTGTAAATTTGTCTAATAATTTGTAACGACAGTTTGCCTAAACTTCAAGTCCCCTAGTACATAGAATACGCATTGTTGCGTATTAAAAATCAGATCATAGATGAAACGCAATGAATAACGAATTACCAAACCCTTGCGCGGGATATCAATAGAGAGATTGCGTCTCGACTATTTTTCATAGTTTAAAAACAAAAGGAGAAAAGTAATATTGTAAAACGTGCCAAAGATTATTGTAAGTCTTTTTGTTTTCACCTTTAGCGAAGAGCGACGAATGTTTTTATTAGATTTATTTTATTTTTTTACTGAATATTTCTGATCGCTGTTATACTTTGTTTTCTAACGTTGGATGCGAGAAACAAATGCCACGAGAAATTGGAATTTAGTGTAGAATAGGAAGGATAATAATTGCAACGAGGGTCGCTGTGGGAAAGGTTATAAGAAGGAAGAAGGGACCCACTGACAATTTTGGGTAAAAATTGAGATACTCAATAGTACAATAATGTATACTATGTATTATTATTATTATTATTATTAGATATTAAGAAAAATAGTTTACGAACTAACGGTGCACTTAGGGTACTGTTTGTAGTGCATAAACGACATACACTATTACAGTAGACATAAAAAGAATGCTTTAAAAAGCTTATCTTTACACCGAAAAAAACGACGCGTGATATACAGGTAGAGATTCAACGGATCTAATTACGTGCAATATGTGCAATAAAACGATGACATAAATTAATGTATAGAAGATAATTTTTAATTTAAGTCCTTTACACTTTGATTTAATTTTGTCGAAGAATGTGGGTAGTGTTTAACCTCAAATTGTCGTTGAGTCCACCGAGGGCGCCACCTCCTGGGCCGTAGTAGTGTTACTTATCACTACATCAACTTTTGGCTAAGAAGTTCACACGAATGTCAACAGATGGCGCATGTACTGTGGCCAGGCGGTGGCGCCGCCTAGCGCTGCCCGAACGAAGTTCGTAACACTTCAACTGTCAATGCAACGGATGTAATGCTAATTTAGAAATAATCAAAGCGATATGTACAATTTGATAACAGCATAATTGGCGACAGCGTTCGTGACATTGAACCATCGGCCATTGCGAGTCGCGTGTTGTTTCATTATCTAAATATACGCAATACGACTGAGCGATAGCAAACTCGTACAGAGATGTAGATATATATAATTATAACCCCCCCGCGATTTTCCTGCTCTTCGTTTACACTCAAGTATTACCGTAATCGATTTGGGTCAGTAAGGCACGAGTTTTGAACTGTAGTACTATATCAATAACCGTGTTGCCCCGAACAACGTGTTTAATCGAAACTCATTCAAACGTTATGTATATCTTTGACATAACGAGGTCAAACGACGCTGTATCACAATCTACAATGTGTTTTCTTTTTTTTTTTAAACCGCTCGTCTATTCTTTTTTTTTTTACAAAGATACTCGAATGACATAACCGTTCTCACACTCGTACACACGTCCATCTTCAATCTCCCGATGATTGATGGAACGAATAACATTTATATCTCGTTAAAAAATATAAAGCAAAATTTATGATGTAATATCGCTCGTAAGATAACGAGACAATCGGTAATTACTCCGTTTTAGTGTATCTACAACGCCACCGATTTTTCATCCGTGGCAGCACTGTGCTCGAGTTCGAAAAAAAAAAAACAAAAAAAAAACGTATCTTATTGCCGTAACGTACGAATGCATAATAATAGCAATGATTTACGAGTCTGAGATATAAATTCGTCAAACGATGAAAATATTTTTGACGAAATGACGGTTATCATAAGAACCAACAGGATTTACAACTTATTTGTTTTATTCTTATCGATTGCGCGAGAGTAACGTAGGTAACCCGACGAGTAGCTTAAAACAGAGATGTATAACACATCGCGCACATTCCTCACACTGTGACGATGTAAGCGCGAAGGATTGTATATGTATAAAGAGAAAATCAGCGAAGAACGAGATAGTAAAAAGGAGGCAATGAGGTATATACTCGCGTGATAACGTCGAAATACGTTAGTTCGCCCGTTGGAGCGAGGGATGACGGTTGTGTGGTAAACGGAAAAAAGTGCAATTCAAATTCTCAACGAGACTACGTACTATCTATTTGTTCGCGCTTATTCGCACTCGACGCTCGTTATCTCATCTATTTCGCGAAGACCGTTGAGGGTCATCGGCTGTTTGGAAACAATGGATAAAGAAGAAAATACCCTTTTAACCGGTGGTTCACAACAAAATGGTGTCGTCCAGCCACTTCTTACCGGTATTCTTTTATTTATTGAATCATTTGTTTATTGTTATTGCCCGATTCTATCGAAAATACGGACATAACCTCAAATTTGTTTTTTTCATAACGTCATTATCAGAGTTTTGACGTTCGTTTGTGTTTATTAAAGAACGTGTGTATACTCGAAATGCATAAAGATGATTGAATTTCAGATCTGTATCAAATTACGATGGCTTACGCTTATTGGAAATGTGGAAAAACCAACGATTAT
The DNA here is from genome assembly GCA_964007305.1 of Netelia melanura. Lineage (NCBI taxonomy): Eukaryota > Metazoa > Arthropoda > Insecta > Hymenoptera > Ichneumonidae > Netelia > Netelia melanura. Next base: position 9,664,284 of record OZ023260.1, read on the forward strand.
GCGACATTCGATCTTTTCTTCAGGAAAAATCCATTCCAGGGCGAATTCACGATATTCGCAGGCTTGGAAGAGTGTTTGAAATTTATTCAGAAATTTCGTTATACTGACAGCGGTAAGTTTGTGAAGATTTTTTATAATCGCCTTTTTTTCTACAGAAAAGTTTCATCGATTTACTACGCATTGTTATTTAGACATGGCGTACGTCAAATCTATCATGCCAGAATCCGTGGAGCCAGAATTCTTCACATATTTGCAGAGTCTCACAGCAAAGGACGTGACGCTGTACGCGGTGGAAGAAGGTTCCGTTGTCTTTCCCAGGTTCGTGCCTACGCAGTACGATGCATCACTGATGAATCACTGTTTCAGACTTAATTAAGCTAGTGTCGATGACGTAATCTTATAAATGCGCCGTACGTGCTCACGCAAAGTTATTTTATCTCTAGAGTCCCATTGATAAGAGCCGAGGGCCCATTGATAATGGTACAACTGTTGGAAACTACGCTACTCACGCTCGTCAATTATGCCAGTTTAATGGCCACGAATGCATCGAGGTATCGCATGGTTGCTGGCAAACATGTATCTCTTTTGGAATTTGGACTTAGGAGAGCCCAGGGCCCGGACGGTGGTCTCAGCGCCTCGAGATACAGTTATATTGGTAGGTCGATTAAAACTTCAAGGTCAAGGCCCGAGACTTGTTTAAAATTGCTAATCATCGAAATTCTCTTAATAATCTTTCAACCGGTCTAGAAATACATGACACGTTTGTACATGGTAAGGAAAAAGAAGAAAAGAGGTTTTCGCTAACAACAAATATTATTCTTTCTTCATAATTCATACACAAACGTCCCAAAGTAATTTTATCACCACGAAAGCCAAATGACATTGAACCAATCAAGTAATTCTAAAAAAAACTTCTTAAACAAACATAAATGTGGCATTTTCGTTGCAAGTCGATCCAAACCTATGGGATTTCGTTTATTACAAAGGAAGGGGAGGTTTGAAGTGTCTGGTACGGGAACAGCACCGTCACGGACGTCTTTCCGAAAAAGTGAAATCGATACGCCCTTCGGTGAGCTGCTGGCCGTTCGGTAAAACGGTGCCAGTGAGTACCAGCGGGTGCCACTTAGCCGTAAATTCCTTCTACCTACAATTTTCACAAACTCATCTGCCACGGTTCTATTCGCAAAGTGTATAGTTTGCCAAAAACGATTATCGCGACCCAACACTCGCGTGAATAGTCGAGTTAAATTGCCTTGAAACTTTCAACGAAGCATATTGTTACGGATTTAATGATTAAAGTCTAATAGCCTAGACGTTCAAGAAAGTTTGACGATGAGGAAGCTTGATTTATAGCTTTGCGCAACATTTTTACACCAGCCGCAACTAATTCACATTTCTATCATTGCAGGTGGATTCGATGGCACGAGCAACGTATTAGCTGGAAAACTATTTGGTATACCGGTAAAAGGAACTCACGCTCATGCATACATAAGCTCTTTCACCGGTATCGACGAGCTCAAAATAACGGTGAGCCTTTGACTATTTTTCCTGGATAGTCAAACGTGGCGAGGAAATATTCTAGCAAATCTTCATTTCAGACAATGGCTCACAAGGAAACTGGCGAGGTTCGCGACCTTCTTCAATTATCGACGAAATATCGCGATGCTATCGCCGCCGATTTGGAAGCTTTGGTATCCGAGACTTCCGAGGGTGAATTCGCAGCCTTGATTAGCTTCGCAGTTGCCTTTCCCGATGGTTTTATGGCCCTCGTGGATACGTACGACGTCAAGAGGTACTGGATCACGTTCCTCTCCTTTGCCAATTGTTTTATTTTCTTTCTTTCTTTTTAATTCCACAATTAACAAATGTTCTATTATTTTTTGGTTCTTCTATTTCCTTTTTAATACTCGTTTACGTTGATTGAGCAAAAGGAGTGCGCTAAGTGTCGCGGATGCAGCAGCAAGTGCAGAAGCAGCAGCGAGGCTAATCAAATTTTGGCTCGCAGCATTCCTTCGCTCTTTATCGCGTCGAACATAACACAAAAGACGATACGACACGATTATTTTCCTCTACACGAACGGAAGGACGACCGACAACGGGATTAAACATTCACAGAAGAAGCGTGGCTCGTTTTAATAATCGTATTTTTGCCAGGCTGCTTTGCATTTAAACGAGATAATATTGTTTTTTTATGTTTCTTTTTTTTCTGCTATTTTTTTTTTTTCGTTACTTCCATCCCGACTTATAAGCTGCACTTGCTAGTTCTGTAAAAACGTAACCGGTTTATAACACGATCATAATTAGTATACAACAATCGCCATCCCCTTTACTCGGTTGACTCGCCACCTGTGAATCTCGTCTCAAAATTCAATGAAAACGAAGAAACAGAAAAACAAAAATTGAATGTCATTGTTTTCACTTTTGTTTCTGTTTTCCTCACGTTGATGTAACAAAATTTAGGACAGAGATTGAATCACGTTTCGAGCCTAATGAAAAACAAGAAAATACGTTAATGCATAAATATAAACCCACGTTGTAGCACACGACAAAGAAAGGCCGAACAGCAGTCGAGCCTAGACGGGGCCTATGTAAACAGTAAAATTTTAACGAACGTGGCCAAGACAAAACAGTTCCAGAATAGCGCGAAAACAGGAGCTAGTAAAAGTGATCCGACTCAACTTGGCAAGAATGGCTTTTTAAGACGAGGCGAATTGGGCGATCTATGTGTGAGGTATGATTTCGTGTCGTTTGCCCGTTTTGCTTGTACCCAAGGGGGAGAAATTTATACATTTATTTACCATTACATACATCTCTCTTGATTCAATTTTTATCATACATTATTATTATTTATATTATCATTATTATTGTTATTAATTATAATTATGTATCTGTTCATGCACTCATCGAACCTCTTTGGAGGTTAAGAAACTTATCGTGAGACGAAACAATCGTGAGACGAATTACGAATAGACAGCGACACACACAAACAATTTATACAAACGAGCAAGGGCTTTTAAAAAGGCCATGTAATCTTACAAATGTACTGGTGGCTTTTTTACATTTTTCTCATGGAACGAGATTAACCAAAGTTGTGACACGACCCAAGAACCGGTGAGAACAAAATTCTGTCCTAACCTCAAAAAATGCAAAGTGTCAATTTTCTTGTGTTTATCTTTTGCTTATAACTTTTTTGATTCGATCCGGTTCTTTTTAATCGTGTACTGCTTCTGCTATTACTACTGCATACGAGCACCTGTGCACGACGAGTTTTTTTTTTTTTTTATAAAGGCTAGAAAAATTCATGAAACGAAAAATGCCTGACTTTACAAATTTTTGGGTTATGTTGTTAAATTTTGTAAAAACTTGACTTACACTGGACGCTTCGGTTTGGAAGCAATTGTTAAGAACGTAGGGGAGATAGGGCAAACGGCGAGAGAAAAATGAATAGTTATGTAACTTTTGTTTTTGGGGAATTACTTTTGCGCAGATAGAAACGAGTTTCATCGACTTTTTCATTTGCACGAAATCATCGAAGGTTTCACATTTTACTAGTCATTGTTTTATAATTATTGTACACGAGGGCCATTCTACGATGACATTGTGATAAATGTTGTAATCGTCAATTGGAATTGGCCCGATAACATTTTTTATTCGATGAAAAATTATCGAGCCAAAGTCCAAGAAGATTCTTGCAATATTTTAACTCGTCGGGATTGTAATCGGTCCATATGTACACACGTATAAGCATACACCGTTATCACCGATAAGAAAGTGAATTATTACAACACATCGGTTAGATAACGGTTCGCACATTTCCAAATTTAAGGCGCATCATTGAACAAGAATGAAAAAAAAAAGAAAATTCATACTTTTGATAATAATCACTGAAGCGAGCCTGTCATTATTAAATTACAAACAATTCCAGCAACATATCACAAAATGATGAAAGCAATATTATCGAGCGATACAAATATTTGATTTTTACTAATGTGAACATTTTTTTGTTCTTTCTATCTTTCATACAGGAGCGGCTTGTTAAACTTCTGCGCTGTGGCGCTTGCCCTGGCGGATCTTGGTTACCGGGCGATTGGTATAAGAATCGACAGCGGTGATCTGGCTTATTTGAGTCAAGCGGCGCGAGAGACTTTTGAGAAATTGGCTGTAAAGTTCAATCTCCCTTGGTTCGCTGAATTGACCATAGTTGCATCGAGCGACATCAACGAGGATATTATAATGAGCCTTAACGAACAGGTAATTTCACGACGACGATATTATAGAGAGGAAGTAAAAAATGAGAAGATTAATTCTCGCACCAGACAATACGTGGAAGATAAGGAATGTAATTTGCAGAATCACAAGATCAACTGTTTCGGGATTGGAACTCATCTCGTCACGTGCCAGAGACAACCAGCGCTTGGTTGTGTCTACAAGATGGTCGAGATTAATGACAAGCCTAGGATCAAACTCAGCCAGGAAGTAGGCAAAGTCACGATGCCTGGCAAGAAAAATGCTTATCGTCTCTACGGCGCTGAGGGCCATGCGCTTGTGGATTTACTTCAGAGTTCCCTCGAAGCAGCGCCGCAAGCTGGCAACAAGATTCTTTGTCGACATCCATTCGAGGAGTCCAAGAGGGCTTACGTTATACCAACCAGAGTCGAGGCTTTGCACAAGGTGAAAGCGCTGAATTTTATCCACCCATTACCTGAAAAAGAAATTGTTAAGACTTTTTCTCATTTTCTCAACTCTATTTTACATACCTCATTCAAATTATGACGATCGTTGATTCATTTTATTAATATTCTTTCAGATTTACTGGAAGGATGGAAAGGTTCATCGACCTTTGCCAACGTTGCATGGTATTCGCAACAGAGTACAAAAGTCTCTGGATACACTGCGCAGCGATCACAAGAGAAGTCTCAATCCTACGCCTTATAAAGTAAATACAAGAACTGTCAATTATTTTAGAAAATAATTCTATAATTCCTAGAATGAAATGCAACGAGTAATTAATACAAATGTTTTTTTCTTGCTCACATTATTATCCAGGTTGCAGTAAGCGATCAACTCTACGATTTTATACACGACCTTTGGCTACAAAACGCACCGATCGGCGAGCTTTCCTGAAGTGATGGGAAACAAAATATGTTTATCATCGACAATGTCTCGATCACCGCGATTCGGTCGAACAAAATTGTTTGTACCTGATGTTGAAGAGTTATATGTAAAACGCGCTCTCTCTTACTCTCTCTCCACTATACGCCTCTGGCTACACACAATAGCGTTTCTTGAACGGGACTCCCCGTTCAAAAGTTGATGAGAGTTTGGAAATATTGCAGACGCTTCTCGATACGCGAGACACTGCGGGAAAGAATTTTTTGCAAACGATAACAAATCTATTCCAATCGTCAAAGTATAAATTGTACAAACGATACAAAATTTAACGACACTCGTTATCGTTAGGAAACGAAATTGTGCATAATTTCATCACGGGTACGCTTACCGTTCTACGTCATGACAAAGAGTCTTCGCAGCATAAAGTTTGTTCCCCGTAGGATGATATAAGAATTCTTCGGGAGCCTGTTTTTTTTTTTTTAGAATTTGTTACTCGATAGTAAGGAATAACGTTAATCCATCGTAGTAACGCTTGGTCGCTTGTAAAGTTCGAGGTGTACATTATACGATAAAATACCACAAGAACGTTGTTTTGTACATTAGTTAAGCAGCGAATTCTCGTAGTCGAGGATTATAGATTTTAGTCCTCAAGGCGCAAGAAGCCTTCGAAACAAAAATTCCTATCTATTCGCGATTAAGAAAGAAACGATTGTTAAAAACAGAACGATAAATTTTGGAGAATCAACGATTATAGTCTGATTGGATAAGTTAACGTCACCGGAGACAAAAATTGGGCATCGAAACTTGTAAATCGACACACCGCACAAATGTTTGTCGACAGCGCAAATGATGAAATTGTTGTTATCTTTTCAATGAGATACAACATCGCCTATGTATAGGTATATACATATATCTCTCTATATATATATATTTATATAAATGGGCACGTTATCCAATGATAGTTTAATCATTGAAATACGTACCATGGCCCATGGACGATAAAAATTGGCATATCTATAATATTTTTTCACCTCATTATGAGAACAAAAAATGAACGTACCACCGATGGATATATTAAACTTGTTGGTAGTTATATTTTAGACTATATTATATTTATACATACGCGCTTTTTCTTAGACAATATATAATTATTTTATCGCAAAAAAACTGGTCGTACCGTCTTGAATTTATTTAATACCATACGTCTCAATTTTCCTCTTGTCTCGAGTACATTGAGAAATAGAATAGACATAAAACGTAGAAAATTATCTATACGGTACTATCGTCAAATTTGACTCGACTTTGTCTATGAGGTGGTAAGGTAACGCCATCGCTGTAAGGATCTTCACTGGATTCGTCGAAGACAAAAGCTCTGTTAATGTAGCTAGTACTATTTGCCGGAGGAACCAAACTGGAATAACGTGATCTCCTCATCAAGTCGTCAGGATCGTGATAAGGATTATCCACTCGAGTTTTCTCAATCCTTGATTGTCTCGGCTCGTTTCCAAGCGTCGAACGACGTCGCTCGAAAGCCTCGAATACGCTTAGTGGCATTCGCGTTGACATTAGTCGCGAAATTTCTAAAATCACAAAAGTGACAATAAATGTCTTATAAAAGTTAAATTACATTTGAAATTTGTGATTTACCCGAGCGTGAGTCGTTCAAGTTTCGACGAAATAATGCATCGATGCTCGCTGGCATTCGATTTCTTCTTTCTTGGATCTCTAATAATTCTTGAACAGCTTTTCGCTTTCCTGGAGCGATTGTGCTCATTCTTCGAGCGAGAACAGATCCAGCATGATTCTCTACGACCTGCTGCAGACCATTGGCAATATCATCAGCGTGTTTCACTAAATCCGCTTCGTCGCTCAAATCCGTAGGCTGAAACAATAATTTACACATCAGTAATAGTATTCAATTTGTTATACGTAATTTCACCTTAATAATCTTTTTTTATACATACTTTGGTACACCATTTACAAGTGATTTCTGTATTGGCGAGAATGTGGGCGAAAGTATTGAATCGATGAAATAACATGGCGATGAATTGAACTCCCAATATAAGAACAAAACCGACAATGAAGAGACAACCGATTGGCTCCAGCTTCAGATATTCCTTGCCAAGATGCACCTGCAAAAAATACAGTTTTAAAGTTATTTAGCATAAAGTGAGACACTTAGAAATAATTGGTAGGGAAATCGTATACGTTTGTATAATTGTTACGATATCTAGTGTTTTCATGATGCAATCTACATTTTTACTACAAACTTACCTCTGCGCTATCAGCAATGTACGTTAGATTGTAAGTTTCACCGAGTGGCCATCGAAGATAAAGTATGTCCTTGTTAAGTTGCATGAGAAAGACGATCAGAACAAATAGAGCATTGACCATGAAAAATTTGAAAACAAATTCGTCCCGTAAACTTTTTAGACCTTCGGCTGTTTTGGCCTGAAAAAATAATACAATGAATTATACGATAGAATAAACCAGTCAGAGATGAGAGAAAAAAAACTGTAAATTACCAATTGCTTTTTATCTTCTTCGATTGGATGCAAATACTTTTCAATGAGACCTTCCCAAAACGTTTCCTCTTCGCGTGATAAAAATTCGACACCTCCCTTTCGCAACCTCTCATCCTGCAGCCAGTATGGAGAAACAAGAAAATTTTCCGCCTCACGAGTCGACTCGCATGCATAGATTTCCGACTCGGTTACTGAAATATTGTCCTCGTCACCTTCTTCCATATATTCTTCGGAATCGTCTTGCAAATCGTTGGTGTTTACATGGTGACCATCATCAAATTCACTTGGTCTTGGGGCAAAGTTTTCGTGCCGAGAGTTCTTTGGCACTTCATTCTCGTCTGATTGCCTAAATGAAAAATTAACCATTATTTCACTTGTGGCGCAGGGTAACTAGTTCAAGCGAGAGTACAATTTCCATGACTAACCTTTCCATGTTATCCAAGCGCGATGCTATGACATCAAGCGATTGGGAGATTTTTTCAAATTTGATCTCCTCCTCTGATTTAGTGTCCTGCGTGCACAGTATACATTTGAATAATCCTGCTAATGAAAACTCGACAGAACCTCGATCTTTGCCATTCGTCTTTCGATTATTGTTCTTAACGTTCGCTTTTTCGTTTCGGTTTGGCTCGCCTTCTGCAGCATTCTCACCTTCCTGCGATATAAGAAAAACCATATTTTACATAACAGAACAACCAAACAATCTTTATCCGCAGGAAGTAATAATGATTCTCACCGCAGCAGGTGTTTTGCTATCTCTGGTACCCCAGGTTACGTTGTTGACGTTGAAGAGGGAAAAGATGATGAGCAACAGGTACATCGAAGGTACAGTGACATAGTAGACAATTCCACAAACTAGACAAGCTGATTCTTGCGGATGTAGCAATCCCGCTATGATAAGTTGACCAGCAACGACGAAGAACAGAATTGTACTAGGCGCGACCCAGCCATCCTCGGTAATTTGGATCATAATTCCCACGAGAACGACGACCATTATGAGTCCATAAAATGAGGTTATGATACCTGCCACCATCAACTGGAAAACATCCAATTAAACTTAGTTTCTTAAATATCGATTGCCAATGTCGTTTCAGTCTCCCACTTACTTGTATGTTCGCCTTGCAGGTGAAACACACACCAACGAATATAGCGATGGGGATTAAATTGTAACCGAAACTACTCCAGTTGTCGATCCGAAAGGCAGCGACTAAAGCCCCGACCATCATGAGAAATATTGTACCGGGTCCGACCACTGTGCTACCTAAGAAAAATCACAAACATTATTTGATTTTCACTTATATTTATATAAAAACAATTGTAAAAAATACTCACCCATTAAGACCCACTGATAAGCGATGTACAGCCAAGAAATATCATTATTTACTTTTCTTGTTTCATCCGCAGTGTTCAAGAGGTCGAATATATTAGCGATGGTCGATGGAATCCAGCGTCGTCGTTGATTGTAAAACTCGTTGAAAGTTTCAGGGGCGTGAGTATAAGAATCACTAGCAGCGGAATATTCCACCTGATGGAAAAATTATTGAGAAAGGAAATCGCTTATAAACCTATGTTTGATTTTCTGACTAAATACTCACGCGATAACCAACTTGCAGTATTAACGTGCAAAGCCATCGATCTTCACCCTGATCGTATTGCACATAGTGTCTCGGCTCGGTAGACTGAATAGCGTATTTTCTCATAACGTTGTGTTCCATGAGAGCTTTTGCTCTGAACAAGGAGAAACATCCTGGACTGCAAAGGACGCTTCCAATTGTGTGCTCGGTAGATTTTTGTAACCAGTGACCAATCGCGTATTCGAATTTTTGGAACCATACCATCGGACCTTGATTAAAGAAACGTAATAAGGTTTCGTTCGAGGAAAATATCAATGCTTAGAAATCCTTACCAGTTCCCATTGGATGAATTCTACCGCAGGCCGCACCAAGATCCCCGTCCCTTTTCATCAGATCAAGAAGCACCTTAAGAGCGGATGGTCGAAAATCAATGTCACCGTCAAGGGTCAAAAGAAAAGTGTTTTCAGCGATAGCTTCCTTTCTATCGTGGCTGATTGGTCTATCCATTAACCGGTATCCCAAAAGATAATACATGTACATAACCTACAATAAAAATAAGAATGAGGCAATTAAATAAAGAGAAAAGAATGCTAAATCACAAAAACTTGCCTGGCTCCATCGTTTCCTGTGCCTAATTTTATTCTTGTCCTTAAGATGAACCGTAAGTTTCGTTTTTCCTGGCAATGTCCATTCTAGACGACCGCCATAAGGCGCTGGATATTTCATGGGTGGCATAGCCCTCAAATGAAGTCTCTCGACAGAATCTCTGACCGTGTTGATGAAGTCCATGACGTAATCGTTCACCTGGGTCTCATTTTCGTCGTGTTTGCATCTGCCCTCGCATCCGTGCATGCAACGAAACGCGTCGTCGAAGAATATATGAGCTTCGAACGGCAACACGGCGTATTCCAAATGAGAACTTAATCTTTTCGTATTTTTAGTTCCTGGCTTATTTGTAACGTACGTACGAAATTATTATTAAAAGATGTTTTTTAACTCACTCTCGTATTCGTAATAATCGTTCATTCGAACGTTGTAAGATTCTTGGGTGAAACGCATCGATCCCTGTTCATTGTCCAGTCGCAATATACTTCCAAAAAATTCGGTCATCTCATCCGCAGTCTCGTGCCACATTGTAGCACATGCGATTATTCTTGTTACACGGTCGTTTTGTTCAATCTCCGTTAATCCATCCTTGGACCAATGATTTGAGTAAATGGCCTCGGTTTGAATCTCATCGTCTGCTTGAAGTCTCTGTGATAAAGAAATAGGGGTCAATACAGATTTCATGATTTTAGCGATGCAGAAATATTTATGCAAGATTATATCAATGAAGACTGGAAGAGCGGTATAGACGCTGGCTGAACAAGAAACTTGGACACAAATGAGGCATGGAAGTGTGGAAGGACGGATAAAGAAAGGATTTAAAAAGACAAGTTTCAAAGTATTTAAGGAAGCGAAGGAAACACAATATTAGAAAAACTAGAGCATAAGAAAGTTAGAGGCGAATTACAGGAATAAGCACAGACTTTACTACTATGTGTAAGATTAGATAGAAATTTTATCACCTCTAATGTCGATTCGTCCTCAGGAATATCGCTGATACATCTGTTGAGAACAATCGATTGATCGATGATGAGTGTGTCATACGTAGGAGCGAGGAATATGCGCTCGGTAGCTGCGAGTCTCTCGGAATGAGGTGACCAAATATGCCGGGTGATCCACACTTGAGATGCCAAAGTTACAATCCATAGCCAAGGATACCAATGATTCAGAAAATCAGGAATCAATCGAATATTCTTCGGTACGTCGAAAAACGCGTAATCTGATAATAATTTGTGAAAGAAACACGTATCGTATTCGCGTTCAGCGGAAATTAGAATAATCGTTGCAACGCTCGCAGGTACGACGAGGGTAATCGGTAATGCAAATCCATAACTCTCCATGAATGTTCTGACGGCGAATTTACCTGACAAAAGACAAACAACCCATTAACTTGAGAAATATTTTACTATCGTGAGTAGAAAAAAGAATTATAGATTTACCACACGAATAGGTAATAAAAGAAGCTGCGACGTGGATGGCAAAAACCACCAAAGGCAAATAATAATAATCGACAGTGATAAAACCAACTTGCTGGCCCTGTAGCAGTTCGTTATCAGTCAGTGGTTTTCCTATGCTCGATGTGGGTACACGCGAATAATCGAAAAGCGAAACATTGTATTTCCCGAAGAGAAAATTCTCATTAAAAATCTTCTCTGGCTCGACACCTTTGCAGTAAGCTATCGTGACAAAGGCTATGAAGAACACAAGAATTCTTTCAATGGCGCAGTAACCTTGGTTTATGCCTCGACTTTCTTGCAGTCTTTGCTTTATCCGTGATAAGTATCGAATGAAACCTGTGGCAAAATAAAACTGCGCTGTTTCAAGGTTGTCTCCAAAATAACCTTACAATTATAAGTTTGTATTAAACTTACCAAAGCCACTGTGCAAAGACACGAAATTGCCCCACCAACGACAAGAAATCAGTACCAATGCCAATGGCAAAATACATCTTAACTGGAGAGACAGGGTAACTTGATCATCCGGCACTAACCAAAAAATTATTCCGCAGAGCTGAGCACCGAAAGCCGCTGCATCGAAAACAATGGTCAAGCATGTCGAACCCTCTACGTGTCTTCTTTTTCTCCATGAAAATAGACCTGTTTGAATAAAAAACGTAAAATCACACAAAAATGTTTATTTTTTTATGAATAAAAACTAAATAACAATCATACCGAGTAATGCTGGGACGAAGCAGGTACAACTGCTGGCTACGACAGCTTGAATCGAATTTAATTCTGGCAGTACGATGAAAAATAGCAGGGCTAATCCAATCGTGTGAAGACCTTCGATGGTGAACAAAATAATAAGGTCCAATTTTGATGGCCATATTGGTTTGATGAAGAACCAGTGAAATATACATTTGACGAAGCCCAATACTTCAGGAACGGCAAAGGCGAACACAATGCACCAGTACCACGTGATCGAGATTTCTCGCGGCACTTTGGCTGAGACACTAGCGCCAGTTGGTCTATCCTCTGTGCGGAGAAACCAAGAACGAATGACGATAAAATAAATTTTTCCTTAGAACGATTAAAACGACATTATTGATAACTCGTAATATTTACCGATATTATTATAATCGCAATAAGGAACGGAACCCTCGTCGTCAAGCTGAGAGACCGCAAATATTATCGTGCCCTTCGCGAGAATTCCCCCACCAAGTGTCAAAATAAACAGCACGCAATAAGTTACAATTTTCGCCACTTTGGCAGCACGATTGAAAATCGCGTTATTCATGTTCGATCCTGTTTTAAGTTTCGGTGGAAAATACTCGAAAACGTCCCATGACTGAATTACCTTGTCCGGCCTAATTAACAAACATACAAAAACGTTATATTCCATTCTTATTCAAAACACAAAATAGCACAATGATTTCCACCGTGTTCAAAATTCGCGCGCTTTTCTACCTACCCTCGATCCGTCTCGTCGTCCTCGGAGGATTCATTTTTATGACCGTACAGATCTGGTGTATAATTCGAATGAAGTTTATTGTTTCCCATGGATGACATTTCGAAGTTGAGAAAATTAAACTCGACGTCGTTGTTCGATCACTCGATGATGTTCTCGATATGAGTCATGGATTAATCAAGAACACTGTCAACCCGTGCCAATGATACGATATATTCTTATCGCGATAAGTCTCCGAAATCTATTAGGTTGGCATATCCTGAGTAAGCATTCGAACTATTGACAAAGCGTTATACGTGTGTTAGTCGCGTGTGTGAATTCTTATTCGAGGATCCCAAAAATACTAATCAAACTTGCATAAAATAAACCAGCACTTTACGTATAACGAATTTTTTCATTAAGATTACGGAAGATTGCAATTTTTTCACACGATTATCTTTTCCGACTCGTTTTCACTGATCGACCACTATTATGGGCACGTACAACTTTTTGTAAACCTGGTCGTTATTGTATCGTTGGTAGACGTTTCAAAGATTTAAAAAAAAATGACCGTTGACGATGAGCACTATCGCGACGTTCGACACAGACTGTTACAGGGAAATTGGAGTCTGGATTTGCGGCGATTGAGGTCCGCATTAGGGCATGTGTCGTAGACATCTTATCGCTGATAAGTGGTCGCAGCATAAAAATGACCGATATTGCTACAAGTATTGAGATGACTCGATACCTGCAAATACTTACGAAGAACGACTGATTATTATAAGCCGAGATATTTTCTAATAAATGAAAGTCATTGTCCTATGTATATAGTGCATAGGGTGGCCGCCATCTTGTCGAAACATTCAGCTGACAGCTGTTTGGGAATATATTTACTGTAAACATAAATTTGTTTCGTGTACTTTTAGAGGTTATCCGAGCTGTAACGAAATGACCATGAAGTTTGTTTATAAATGAATAGCAAGGTTAAAACTCCAATATTAGAGGTTAGGAAAATCAAATGAGCTATATTATCTTGTAAGGGATACGACGGAAATATTCTTTGCGTTGAAAATTTTGTTGGCCCTGAAAAGGGCCGATATTTTTTGGTGAGAAGTGTTTAAGCTTTCTTCTCAGTTTTCTTGGGTAGAAGGACAGCTTGAATATTCGGTAGAACACCACCTTGAGCGATGGTAACTCCAGAAAGTAGTTTGTTCAATTCTTCGTCATTACGGATGGCGAGTTGAAGATGACGAGGGATGATCCTGGTCTTCTTGTTGTCACGAGCTGCATTACCAGCCAACTCGAGTACTTCAGCCGCCAAGTATTCCATGACAGCGGCGAGATATACCGGTGCTCCGGCACCAACTCGTTCGGCATAATTGCCTTTACGAAGAAGTCGATGTATTCTTCCAACGGGGAATTGAAGTCCAGCACGGTTGGAACGAGTCTTTGACTTTCCCTTTACTTTGCCACCTTTGCCACGACCAGACATGTTGATTTGGAGTAGAGAAGACAACGAGACAAAACAAGTTAGACGGTTGAGTAACCGTTGTCGAGTGATGCTGAATTTCTGTGGACGACCGGTTTTATAGAGAACTGAGAACCAACGAGCGCACCAATGCGGTGGATGAAGCCTCCTGATTGGCGCGGCGGTTGTATCGTTCTCCCCCACCAACACTCTTACCGAGCGCTGATTGGTGCGGCGGTTGTCACTGCCGTGCTACCGTCCCCCCACTCCTAACCGTCACCGGATTGGTGCGGCGATTGTTATACGGTTTTTCTGGACGCACATTTTCGAACGACGACTTCATGTGGCAGAAAATTTTCAAGCTAGAACAAAATTTGTTTCCTCGAAATTTCTAGTCGTTTACAGATGTCGTTAGAAACTGTTTATGTTTACATGGAGGTATTGTGAAGTACATTTGGAAATGCAAAAAATCCGAGGCGGCTAAATTTTGCATATTTTGTGGGGGGTACTTAGAAAAGCTTAAGGCGTCTTCTCACTTTGGAAATTTAAAAAAATCGATTTTTTTTTTTTTTTAATTTTGAAAGTACATATCTTCAAAAATGTCATCTCGAAATTTCATAAAGATCGGACGAGTCTAACTACATTTGTTTGGCGACCGTTAGGTGACTACCTGAGAGTACCCGGCGATCCCTTTCACGCCGCTCGGACGGTCCCTGTATATCTGACTCTATACAATTGAATAGCCGTGTTCTTTTGTTAATGTAGTACCCCTTGCTTAGGTATATTCTGTTTTCGGGTCTATACTCATGTAATAAGACCTTAACACGTGCATTTTTCAAAAGAAAATCACTCGGCAACGATGCTAAACTGTTATTTCATCAGTCTAATTTGAAACTTCGTAACGGCAACATCTCTGCGCTCAGGATTGTTATAATGGATAAAAAGACTTCGCAACAAAGTGCCACGTGGCGACGTCCAAGTTCGAAATCTAAAAAAAGAAAATTTCGCGGAGTGCTTCCACACCAGTCTGAAGCAGATACGAGTCATGCTAGTGCGAGTGCAGCAAAATTAAAAAAATCGGACGATACAAGTTTCGATGTACACATCGATCCAACGGCTGGATATAGTATTATTCAGTTTTTTCTTGTTTTTTCTACATTACAACAATATGTGAAGTGTAAAGTTTGTAACAAAGATGTTTCTTTTACAAAGTACGGTCAGCGAGGACTCGGTTTCAAAATTTGTGTGAGTTGTGATTGCGGAGAAAAATATATTAACTCATGCCCATTAATCTCAACTGGGTACGAAATCAATCGTCGTTTAGTGTACGTTATGCGTTTGATTGGTGTTGGATTGAGTGGTATCAATACGTTTTGTGGGCTCATGGAACTGGGACATGGAATCACTTCCACCGTTTATTATCAAATACTCAATTCGATCGCCATCGCAGTGCAAAGTGTGTTCGATATAGTGACGAGCAAGTCTGTCAAAGAAGAAAAACTGTTGAACGCTCAACACGGAGAACCCGAAGACGTTTTAACCGTTTCAGGTGATTCTGTCGAAGATATGCGCAGGGAGATCTGGGCAGGATACTATCATAAAATTTCAACCGACAGCAACCCACAGCATACGTATTGTTCAGACTCATGGTGCAAGTACAAGAAAGCAGTGAAAAACAATCAGATAGAAACTTTTAAACATCCTCCTGCTCTAGCTGATGATGTTCAAGAGGTTTTGAAACCGATCTATGAAGAACTGACGAAGGACGATTTACTGGAACGATGCCTCGGAGGAAATACCCAAAATAACAACGAGTCTTTCAACAGCTGTGTCTGGGCAATGGCGCCGAAACACGTTTTTACGGGAAGAAAAACCGTGGAAATTGCTTGCCAAACAGCGGCATGCATTTATAACGAAGGGCTACAACCTGTTTTAAAAATTTTGGAGGTGATGGGTGTCAAACTAGGCCCTATCGCCGTTCAATACGCCGAGAAACGCGACAGTGATCGCGTACGCGTAGGGAACCGCCGCAGCTCTAACGCTTCAAAAGAGACTAGGTCGAGACGAAGGGAAGCTATTTTGGACGAACACACCTTCTACGAAGAATCGGAAGGTCCATTGTATGGAGCAGGCATCGCTGATTAACCCGAGGTAAGGTTTTTTCATGATTTTTCTCCAACCAAAACTTTAAACGCAGTTATCTCAAAACAAGGTTTTTCGGTGCTTTGTTGATGAAATTTCGGAAACTATCCGGCCGATTGTCATGAAATTTCAATGACATATGCTTCATAGTTATGGCTATAGCGCATATCATCAGATTTTTGAAATTTTGATTTTAAGAATTTTTTTTTTACAAAAAACTGCAAAAAAATCGTGGTTTTTTTTTACTTTTTCGAAAAACGTGCGCCATTTTGTTATTTTCGCGAATATCAAAAATCTGATGATATGCGCTATAGCCACTGACATACTGAATCTAAAACAGTTTTATTTTTTTGTTTCAGACGACCCGTCTCGGAGATACCATCAACAAGCCACGACCATAACATTTTTACACGGGTTTTTCGATGCTACTGATGTATTATAATAATTGTTTAAAAAAATTAAAAAAAAATTTTTTCATGTACTTGAAAGATGTGTTTATTACATAGGATCCGTTTTATCCCATAATTTTAAGCAAAAATCCTCGAAAAAAAATCGCAAAAACAGCCTATTTTTGAGGCGCTTAAAGTGAGAAGATGCCTTAAGTTCAAATTGTCAACCAAGATTTCCTATGTGCATTTTCCGCCATCTTGAAAAAAGGGTTAAATTCATTTTTTTTACAATAACTCGTTTCTGCGTTGAGATACAAACATTTTGATACAATACTTTTTTCTTGCTTTTTTTACGCTCTACAATTTTGGTCCGATACATTTTTCATCTATCATCCATATTTATTGAGATATTGATCGAAAAATTCGAAAATTGTCGTACTTTTGTTTTTATTTCGCCATTTCCTCTTCTCCTATCACAGATATCGAAAAAAACATCTATTACCAAACTTGTAAACCGTGTTCAGACCTACAATTTCACTTTTCAATTTTTAATTTTCGACAAAAATTACGCCCGCTAGCGCGCCGCAAAGTTCACCGCAGCTCGCCCGACGCTCCAATGACGCCTCCCCCCACTCCAAAACGACGGGCCAATAGAACGATGCTTGGAGATCGAGTAACATCTGCCCCTGCTCATCGCATTCCAGTCAGTCGTCTCGAAGTCTTCGAAGCGAACGGACGTGTTTTAGAAATTTTCTAAAAATGGCCGACTGTTTCATTTGCAACAAACCTTTGATCGAAGACATTTACATGGCTAAAAAGAGAGCCGTTCAGAGTCTTTTAGCCGCTAGTATAAAAAGAGGATATCTGGAGCATCAACACACTCTTGAAAATTTACATTCAGTGAGTATTCATCGTGCGTGCTACAAAAAATATGTAAATGAGAGACTAGCTTCATATGCCTCTCGACGAACTGCATCTACATCGGAAGAACCCAAACCCAAACCCAAACCTGAAGAACGAGCTCAACTCGTACCCAATTTTGATTTTAAAAATCGATGTTTATTTTGTGGCAAAGAATTTGTCGATCAATCAAAATTGCCAGTACATAGACGAACGAAAATTAGTTCGTTGCAACAAAGTTCAACGAAAGAAAACATTTTGCAGTATTTATCTGGACGTGACGATGAATTTGCCCTTAGTATCATCGAGCGAATTCAAAATATATCTGATATCGTTGCATTAGAAGCTCGATACCATAAAGGATGTATTACTCGTGTTTATCATTCACCAGCTGCGAAGGGAACGAAGAGAGGACGACCTAGTGGAGACGAGGCAATGCAAGGAATTTACGCTTTTCTGAGGAATTCCAAGGAATCTCAATTCTCTATGAATGAATTGATGAATCAAATACAGGGAGATTTTATTCCTGACGTAAGAACGGTTAAAAAATATTTACAAGCTAAATATGGAGATGAGATTTTGATAAACGAGAAACAAGGAAGGGATTGCGTGGTTTCCTTTCGAAATACGAAGAAAAAACAAAGGACTCGCATGACGAAAGACTTAAGAGCCGTTCGCAAAGCTACTGCGATAATCCGGGAGGATATTTGAGATGTTGTTTACGACAAAAACAATAAATTATCCTCGATCGGATGAATTTGCGAAAAATGTCCGAAGCTGCTGTTACTGAATGTTTGAAAGGTTTTTCTCTTTCGAGAATCGTCACAGAAGATAAACGGGGTGCATTGGATGTCTGGTTTTCCTCTCCGCTAAAAATCGAGGAGGAAGATCTTCAGACGGAAACGTCGAAAAGATAAAGAAAAATGAATTGAAAAAAAAAACGGGTTTTATTGTCATTTTTCTCACAAAATGATTGTTTGTTGAATATATTTTATCGGCGTAATTCATAATTTGATTGGTTTATTGATTTATGTTATGTCGCAATGTTTTCCTGGAGCCCTTTGAACGCGTGGATACAACTGTGCGAGCTGCTACACTGGATCTCAGCACGGACTTTCTGATTTTAAGGCGTGCTAGCGGGCGTAATTTTTGTCAAAAATTAAAAATTAAAAAACGATATTGTAGGTCTGAATACGTTCTACAAGTTTGGTAATAGGTATTTTTTGATATCTGTGATAGGAGAAGAGGAAATAGCGAAACAAAAAACATTGATACAAATATTTTCTACTTTTTTTTTTTATCAATATCTCAATAAATATGGATGATGGATGAGAAATGTATGGGACCAAAATTGTAGAGCGTAAAGAAAGCAACAAAAAAGTATTATATCAAAATGTTTGTATCTCTACGCAGAACCGAGTTATTGTAAAAAAAAACTGAATTTAACCCGTTTTTCAAGATGGCGGGAAATGCACAAAGGAAATCTGGTTGACAATTTGAACTTCAGATTTTCTAAGCACCCCCCACAACATATCCAAAATTTAACTGCCTTGGATTTTTTCCATTTCTAACCCGTTTTTTTTCGACGTAATGACTGGACTAAAGGAACAACCATACCTTCAACCACCAAGCAGTTCATGCCGTCAGCGAACACCACAGACCCAGCTGCTGCTGAAGGTCTTAGGTTTAAGTCCTACTACTTTTATTTATTTTTTAACGTAATTCTTGTAAACGTTAGTTTTATTTAATTTATATCCAACTTTTGTGTACGTTAAAAATTCTTACTCGCATGATTGTAACTGTTTCAAAAATTTTGTATATTCATTTTTTTCTTATATTCTTCTATTCATTCTTTCAATAAATCCGGCGCGCTCTGCAGGTTTTTAACAATATTTCATTGGTGGAAGATTTTCAATAATATTTCATTGGTGGAAGAACTAGTGGAGGGGATGATGCATCGGCTAGCATGACAGCAGGTGAGACAGGCACTCGCTGATTCGTCGGTGGATCAGTGGAGGGGATAGCGAGTGCGCTATTGGCTGTTGGACGCGTGGTGGGGGACAGTACGGTCGCACACCGTCTTGGCTTCAAGTCCTACTACCGCTATTTTTTTTTAAATCGTAATTCTTGTAAACGTTAATTTTATTTTATTTATATCCAACTTTTGTATAAATTAAAAATTCTTGCTCCCGTGATTGTAACTGTTTAAAAAATTTCGTATATCCATTTTTTTTTTTCGTATATTCTTCATCTAATTCGTAATCATTGTTCGCTTTTTCGTTTGGTAATTATCGTACAGACATGCATACATTATTTTTGCACCACAGACAAAATAAAAATGCCATCGTGCGCATGTATATATTTTTTAACCACGTTACAGGAAATCATACTTCATTCACATTTTTGAAAACCGATTTCTCCACACATGTCGATCCATACCAGGCATACAATAATATAACATATTTTTGAAAGCCGGTGCATTTAAAATCCACTGGAAAATTCAATTCATTTTTGTCGCATCCTCACGTTTTGAAAGTTAACGTTTTTCTTTTATTAAATCCAGCGCGCTGTGCAGTTCGTTAATAATATTTCATTGGTGGAAGAACTAGTGGAGGGGGTAATGCATCGACTAGCATGCCAGCAGGTGAGACAGGCCCTCGTTGATTCGTCGGTGGATCAGTGGAGGGGATAGCGAGTGCGCTATTGGCTGTTGGACGCGTGGTGGGGGAAGGCACGATCACACACCGTACCGTTACCGTCAGGACTTCAACAGCTAGACTACTCTCCATATCCGTCAGATTTAGACCTCAGCGACTTCTCTGTATTCCCCAAGCTGAAAGCTTCCCTCGAGAAACGGAGCAAGGTCAATATTAAAAAAAAAAAAAAAAAAAAAAAAAATTCGTAAACTTTTCAAAACACCTTCGTCTTTTTTTTTCTACATTGACTTCAGTATGCAAACAAAAATTGTACCGGAAACCAGTATTGTTATTATAAATAAATACAAGTGAAGATATTGTTATTATAAATAAATACAAGTGAAGAAATAAAACAAATTCCTTTCTAACCTTCCCAGATCACATATTATTAATACGACACTAATAATAATTTTTTATTACCAAATTCGAAACACGACCGTACCAATAACTGTATAACCACATTGCGCATGACCGAATTTTTATTTGCGCGGGATTATTATATATTATCAACACATGTCCCTCCAACACAACCGACCGATGCTCGCTCGACCAAACAGCGCGCTCCATCACCAACTCGCCCAACGTAGTTTCCTTTCCGAAGAAGACGATAAATCCTTCCGACTTGGGAACTGAAGTCTAGCGCGTTCGGAACGTATCCCCCAACTTTCTCCTACCGCTTTTTCCATCTCCGTACATGTTAAATTTAAAAAAATGGCGGGAAATTTAAATCATAACCTCACTTAAACAATAAAATCCATTATCATCATAATGTAATCACAAACAACCTTATATAAAAATTTATTTCCCCCTATTATTCAACAATATTAAATATACAATTAACCAAACGCGATATATTTCACAAAAAAAAAAAAATCAAAAATTCTTGACAAAAAAATTTTCAAATTTCATTTTTAATTAAACAATTCTTCCATCAGCACTTATCACGTGACTCTAGCCTTGCTCGTCTTTAATCACTAACCTCGTGAGCAAAAAATTATCGCTAAACGGTTCAATATTCATTCTCGTCGATTTATAACTTGCATATATATATATATACATTAGTATGTCTATATACGTGGCAAGGTAAAAAGAGACAGAACGATAGTCGATACGATGCTAGTGACGACACACCGAGCGCCGTTGGCGGGCTAGGGGGCGATTTTACGCGCGTACGTTTCCCGCGTGGTCCCGCTACGTAACGTGGTATGAGTCTGTTCGTGTAATCGTGCTTTAACGACGGATCAGCTGAGAGCCAGCTGTGCCCGGGACAACCGCCAATGAGAATGTATCGTATGCGCTTGTTGCGCCTCCAAAAACGTACACACTGCGCCGGTGCCTTGTTGCATTCGTGTTCGCGCGGAAACCCCGTACTAGACCGTTCGTCTCGCGCCACACCGAACATAAATATTTCATTCTTTCACTCGTATTTCTAACGAAACTTTAATCAAACATTGTACGATCGCGAGTGTAACGTGAAAAGTTCTGAAAACACGTAAACCAACGAGCGAAACAAATTTCCAACGAATCGTGAAATATTTCACGCGGGAAATAGACGTGTACCGATCGGCTTGGGTCGCGTCACAGTGTTCTCTCGTAACTCGTCGACTCGAGAGAAGCGAAGATTTTGTTTTTCGTCCCGTTAACGATATTCCCATCTCGCGACGAAAATTCGTCGATTAAAATCGATAAATCTCGCGAGGGAAATTAAAGAGAAACGAAACGAGAGGTTAATGTAGAAATACGGAGAATTAGTGCGTTGGCGTCCGGGAGAGTGACGCGAACGTCTCTGTGTGTGTATCTCGAACTGGTGAAAAATCTGGAGGACTTCCTTCGTTATTCTTAACCTCAATTCCTTCCTAAAACGTTCGAACGTCCTCGTAATTAAACGATATAAATTCTTAATGATTAATTAACCTTTTTTTCTTTCGTCCCCCCTTACATCGAGAGGTTATGTTGTGTGTACAGAGGGCGTGACAGTACCGGATTACAACCAGGGGTTGGTCAGGGTTTCGCGCGCGCTGCTCTCCCGCGCATCGACACACTCGCTTGCCGCAATTTTCGCGCAAAAATTATTTTACAACGTAACAAAAGTTAATCGACAAATTGTCGTAACGCGAGCTCGAAGCTTTCCGTTGAATCTTGCGTAAGATTTTTCGTCGTTAACGGAAAATAAAGAAAAGTGTTCGAATAAGGACGAGGAGTAACGCTTTGGTCGTATCGAGTTATGGCGATCGTGTGAACCGTAAGGATCGTCTCTACCTCCTCGTATTTAATCCGTAAAAACGTGTCTTGGATCGTTGGATTTTTCGTGAATACGTCGATAATACGAGGCGAAAGTAAGTTTCGTCGCGACGAAGTGAAATTAATCGTCTCGACGAGGAAAATTTTTGTCGAAAACACACGTCATCAAAAATAAAAAAAAACAGCATCGCTATGCCACAAACTAGGTGAGTGGTCGACGAACCTCTTTGCGTTCCGCACGAACGAACTTTTTTCCAAGGATTTTAATTCAGGATTAGAGGTTAATTATCGACCTGAGAATCTAAGAAAATTGTCTCGTTATTGGGAATGTGATTTGTTTGAGAGAATTTTTGTTTTTTTGCTTCTCGCCATCTCGAATTACGAATCTAACCTTTTTTTTTTGGTCGGGCCGAGGCGTGGACGAGAGATTTGGCCTCGAGGTTCGACCATCGGGGTGGCGTTCACCCTCGTTATTTTCACGCTTTAACAACGAAATGAGAATAAGAACGAAGCTTCGTTGTGTGAAGTTTAAAAAAGAATTCAATTTTTTCTTTCTCGTTCCTCGCTACGCATGAATAAAGTTGGGTTTGAGTAGTTTGAGTTTGATGGGGAAGAGATTGTTGGTTTAGGATTATTTTTGTCATGTTGTTTTGTTGATAAGAGGTGGGAAGAAAGGCGCTTGTTACATTTGTGGTTTTTGCGTCTTTAGTTTGCAGGAGAAACAGCAGGGAAGTCAGTCGTACTTGCAATGCGGCAGATCTTCGGGTCAGACTCTGAAACGCAAGAGGCGAACGACAGAATTGTCAGAGGACGCTGAGAACATTTATCCTCCGGCTAAGGTAGCGGCTCTTTCGAATTCTTCGTATCTGGAGACTTGTCACACGGCGGAGGGATCTAAGACGCCTCAGCAAACTTCGCCACTCAAGGAACAACAGGAACCGGCGACATGGTCGGAATTGAGAACAGCTACTTGTTTCCTCACTCCTTCGACCTCGAGCGGCACTACTCACAGACCGAGTCCTCTGCCTTCTTTCCCTTGGGCCGATGGCTCGCAAGTCTGGTCTATCATGTGTCTGGGAGATCAGAAAACTGTGACGCAGCGAGATCCTCAAATGTTTCAACGACATCCTACTCTTCAGCCAAGAATGCGAGCAATTCTTCTCGATTGGCTCATCGAGGTCTGCGAGGTTTACAAACTCCATAGAGAAACTTATTACCTCGCCATGGATTACATAGACAGATATCTCTCGACTCATCAGAACGTCCCGAAGAATCAACTTCAACTCATAGGAATCACCTGCTTGTTCATAGCTGCTAAGGTTCGTTACGACCTCACAATTTTCCACAATTCTATTTCTTTTACACCATCCGCCATTTTGTCCTGTCAGCCATGTTGAAAATCCCCCAAAAAAAGTCACTAAACTAAACCGTGTAATTAAAAAAAAACAAAACATTAACAAACTTATTTTCACAGGTCGAGGAGATTTATCCGCCAAAAATCGCTGAATTCGCTTATGTGACGGATGGCGCTTGTACGGAGGAGGAAATATTAGGAAAAGAATTGGTCGTTTTGAAAGGCCTGGGTTGGAATTTATCACCGGTAACAGCGCCCGGCTGGTTGAACGTTTACATGCAAGTTGAATCCGGCGATTGGTCGAAACCAAACGCTTTCATTTATCCGCAATACGGTGGCTTGCAATATTCCCAAGCTGCACAATTGTTGGACCTAGCAACGTTGGACGAGGGTAGTTTGAAATTTCCCTACAGCCACATGGCAGCTGGTGCGATTTATCACACGCAAGGACGCGAGTGTGCTCTACGCGTCTCCAAATTAACGTGGGAACAGCTCTCACCCTGTGCACGTTGGTTATCATCGTTCGCAACGATCGTCGCCGAGGAAGGAGCTCGTCTGTTGCTTCTAAGGTCGTCCGTTCCACCGGTAGAGTCGCATTCCGGCTCGGGACTGCGCGCTTCCGTTCCTAACATC
The DNA here is from genome assembly GCA_964007305.1 of Netelia melanura. Classification (NCBI taxonomy): domain Eukaryota; kingdom Metazoa; phylum Arthropoda; class Insecta; order Hymenoptera; family Ichneumonidae; genus Netelia; species Netelia melanura. The sequence goes on from OZ023260.1 coordinate 9,688,810, forward strand.
GTCATGGACGAGTCGCATCGCATACAGACACACGTGGTTGATCTTACGATGCTGGAAAAGGCACAGGCAAGAATGACCGTGGACCTTCTACAACTAGAATGCATTCACACGAATTTGGACTCCGTTGGAAGTCCGGATCAAAGTGGAATACTAACGCCACCGTCGAGTAGTCAAAAAAATTCACCAAGTCCCTCGCCACCGATTCCACAATTACATCCTTACACGTAATTATCCAATTCATTCTATTCTCACCGCTCTGTTCTTCATTCGTCTAATCCGTCGTCCTTGTTTCCTTTTTTTTTCCTAGAGAATCCTGTAACCCGAAGTACGGTGACTCGACGATAGCCATTAGAAACGTAATTGCGAACTAGGACGATTGGAAAATTAATCTGGCACGTTTGTCTTCTCCCGTGTCCGAATGAATTTTGACGATATTTCTCTGTTGAAAAATTCTCGTCTCAAACGTTTCCTTACATGACAGGAAAATCAACGAATTCTTATTAAGTACGGATCGTCGGTAAAGTCGACGTTTGTACTTACCGACGATTAACTCCGGTCTTTTACGACCTTTACATACTTTTTTTTTCCTCTCTTGTAAAGCAGTAAATATTTTTATGAATTTCATTCGAGGCATCGAGGAGAAGCGTGTCCGATAAATTTGCGATATTTGTATAGACTCTTAACAAAAATGGAAATTGTTATAATCCGCGAGTATGAACGTTTCTTTTTTTTTTTTTTATTTTTTTTTTTTAAAGTGAAGTGTTATCGTTGAGAAAATGAGACTTGGTGTGGACAGAGTTAGCCAATTGTTTTTCTCTTCGATAAGCCTGAGATAATGGACAGGAGATTGGCGATGCTCGTTGTACATATATAATTTAAGTTTCTCCCCTGAGCTCGCCAACGATCAGCGAATATGCAAGTGCGTCGAGTCCGTTAGACGGCCACCGAGCTCGTGCGAATTTACACAAGCGGTTTAAGAAAAACTTTTTCGTTTCTTTATTTTATTTTTATTTTTTTTTTCATTTTTATTTTAAATAGAAAAAAAAAAGTGTCTTTCTGTGATCGAGACTCTCTAGTGGCCAAATCGCACATTCCCCCTTGCCTACAGACACACACACACACACAAGAGC